>JABSTQ010010693.1:0-238688 GCA_013358835.2 Ixodes persulcatus | reverse complement strand
AGAGCTATGTCCAAAGATTGTTATACCATACCGCAAAATTCCGTATACTAATGCTTGAGCTATTGTTTTCTTTGTTGAACTAGGTATTAAGGATCGTGTATTGTACAGCAAGCATGACACACTCCGCAGTCTTCTGCAAAGCTGTGAGAGGTGAGTGTTCCATGACAAATCATTGTCAAATTCTATCCCAAGATATTTAACCTTATCAACGTAAGTTACAGGACTGCAGTTGCAAGAAATACACCCAGACGTATGCATGAAAAGGGGATGGTTGGACGTTAGAATTTTAAGGGGATTATGAAAGCAGACAAGTTTGGTTTTTGATACATTTATCGTTAAACAAATTTGCTTCAAACCAGTCGTGTAAACGGCAAGTGTCGTTTTGCAGCGAAGTGATAGCAGTAGCCGGATTAAGGTGGACCGAGAGCAAAACCGTGTCATCCGCGTATTGGAAAAGGTTACAAGCGGAGATTGCTTTGGACATGTCATTAACAAAGATGTTGAAAAGGAGAGGCGATAAAACAGATCCTTGGGGAACCCCGACCTTTAAGTCAATTTTGGAGCTTCGGTTATTGGCTATAGAAACTACTTGTGTCCGACCAGTTAAAAAATTTTGTAGTAAAGAAAAGAAAGAAAAGAAAGGGAAATAATAATAATAATAAAATAATAATAATAATAATAATAATAATAATAATAATAATAATAATAATAATAATACTGTGACGGTTGTAAGAAGAGGAAGAAGACGTCACGTCGGGGACAAGCAGGGAACAGATTGGGGCAAGGGACACGCTTAAATAAAAGCGTTACACTGGTGTCAGAAGTGGGATCTTCAGTCAAGACGCCTTCTGCCGGCACGCATGGACCTTCCTCAACAGCCTGAGGATGAGATCCCGCGAACCGGAGAAGCCATCGCGCCCCGGCCGGTTCCCGACTCCATCGACCCTAACATTCGAACTGACACTTCATCGGCCATTGAAGCCCTGCTGGATGCCCACCACCAACGGACTTGCCCAGGAGCTCAGGCACAGAGAAGCGGCCCTTTTGGAGGTTCTGTCGAATTTATTCGAACGAATATCGGTCGCACTTCTTGATGGCCTGCGGAGCGCTGGTCCAGCCAGTACTTTCAAATGAGAGTCCAAGTAATCTTCCACCAACATCGTGACGACGAATGTCGCCGCTATACTCACGCCTTAAGCTGCGGCCATCGCAATTTGACGGCACAGGCACATGGTCTGCCTACGTAACACAGTTCGAGATTCTTGCTAAAGCCAATCGCTGGACCGAAGAGCAGCAGGCACAAGTACTTGCAGCCAACCTCAGCGGTCCAGCGTTGCAAGTGCTCCTCCACATGCCGCCAGGAATGCGTGGCTCGTACACCTCGCTGGTCCAGGCGTTAGAAGAACGTTTCGGCGATGGGCCTCAACGTCACCTTCACCATGCTGACTACGTCATCGGCGACAAGCATCGGGTGAGACGTTGTCCCAGCTCGCTGACGACATCGAGCGTCTTGCGCGCTTGTCATTTCTCGGGTCTTCCGAAGACACCATGGATGCTGTCAGCACTGCGGCGTTCATTGATGCTATTGCATCTGAAGAGATTCAAGAGGCTGTGCGTCTTTACCACCCCCGCACATTTCGGGCCGCTCACACGTATGCATTAGAAGTGGAGGCCGCTCGCAAGGCCTCACGGTGGACAACCATGCATCAGTCGGCAACCACCCTCCCGACAATGACTTGCTCGAGTTACCAAAAAGAAGCCCACAGCAGAACAGACTGTCTTGTTGCAAGTGAAGATGCTAAACCACCAGTTGCTCTTTGCAAGGAAACTACACCTGCTACCTCGCTACGCTCGTGTTCAGTTGACTTCGGTGCTCACCTTATTCAGCTATACGAGGCAACTGCTCCTCGACTTCAACAAGATGACGCTGTCCTTCTAAGAAGCTTTCTATCTCGTTTTTCAAACGCATTCAGCATTAGCAACACTGATTTAGGAAAAACAATTCTGACCGCACACCGCATCATAACCGGTGAAGCTGCGCCCATTCGACAGCCACCTCGCAGGGTGCCGCTGGCTAAGCGCTCGCACGTAAATGACCTTGTTCAAGAAATGCTCACACAAGGTGTCATTGAGCCAGCCTATGGACCCTGGTCCTCGCCGATCACCCTGGTAAAAAAGAAGGATGGATCGACTCGATTTTGTGTGGATTATAGAAAGCTGAATGACGTAACAAAGAAGGATGCCTTTCCACTACCACAGACAGATGATATCTTAGACGCACTCGCGGGTCCACTTGGTTCTCGACTCTCGACCTGAAGAGCGGTTACTGGCAGGTTCCAGTACATTCACCTGACCGCGAAAAAACAGCCTTCAGCACAGGCTGTGCACTCTACCAATTCACAGTCATGCCATTCGGGTTGTGTAATGCGCCCGCAACGTTCCAACGTCTGATGGAGAAGGTTCTTCAGGGACGGACCTGGGGCGCGTGTCTTGTTTATTTAGACGATATCGTGGTCCTTGGGAAGACGTTCGCCGAACACTTGACAAATCGTGAGCTGGTTCTTCAGCGACTTCAGGACGCAAACCTGAAACTAACTCCTAAAAATGCACCCTATTTGCTAAGGAAACTCGGTACCTAGGCCACGTTATTTCAGCCCATGGAGTTTCTCCTGACACAACGAAGTTGTGTGCCATAACCGATTGGCCGACCCCGACATCAGGTGCGGACATTCTGAGTTTCCTTGGCTTGGCGACTTACTACCGGCGATTTGTTCCTGGTTTCTCAGGAGTCGCTAAACCGCTTTATGCTCTAATTGAGAAGTCCAAGGTGTTCAACTGGTCCACCGAATGTCAAGACTCCTTCGAGGCACTCAAGCAGGCATTAACATCGCCCCCTGCACTGGCTTACCCAAGAGATGACGCCTTATTCATTCTTGATACAGATGCAAGCAACACTGCGGCCGGTGGCATTCTATCCCAACAAGAGGGCCACGAGCGAATCATCGGGTATTATAGCAAAGCCTTCAAAAAACCAGAGCGTAACTATTGCACCACAAGACGCGAGCTTCTTGCTATAGTCAAGGCGCTCTCTCACTTCAATCACTATTTGTGCGGCAGGAAATTCATTATTCGTCCAGACCACGCGGCTTTGACATGGTTGCTTGGTTTCAAGGCGCCAGAAGGACAAGTGGCTCGCTGGCTGGAACAACTCCAGCAGTACAACTTTGAGATCAAACATCGGGCCGGATCACATCACAGCAACGCTGACGCCCTCTCCAGACGACCATGCAGTGAGGGCTCCTGTCGACAGTGCTTGAGTATGATCCGCCGTAATTCGACCCGGACAGACATGTTCTGCCAGGTAGCCATCTCTAACAACATCTGGTCACCTCAAGAGATCCAAGAAGCCCAGTTGCGCGACCCTGCTGTCGGCCTATCTGTCCAATGGAAGCGAAGCGGTCGCCGACCGCCTCGTACCGAGATATCTCACCTTTCTCCAGACGTCTTAAGCTATTGGGCCCAGTGGGACACGCTGGAATTGCGCATTGGACTTCTTTATCGTCGCTGGGAATCACCTACTGGTGACCGAGTCGTGTGGCAGCTAGTGGCACCAACCGAGTTCCGCGCCCAGATTTTCAGACAGCTTCACAGCAGTCCTGAAGGAGGCCATTTTGGCGTCAATCGTACTCTTCGGAAGATACGCGAGCGCTTCTACTGTTTGCAGTGCCATAATGACGTTAGATTATGGTGCAGGCAATGCGACATGTGCGCCTCGCGTAAGGGCCCACACAAGAAAGCGCACGCGCCTTTGCAAGAATGCATCAGTGGAGCACCATTTGAACGTATCGCCATCGACGTTCTAGGTCCATTACCTCGATCAAAAACGGGAAACAGGTATCTTCTCGTCATTGTGGACTACTTTTCGAAATGGCCAGAAGCCATCGCCATTCCTGATCAGACTGCCCCTGTTGTGACAGATGCTCTGGTGACTCACTGGATATCCCGATACGGCGCACCCTTGTCGCTGCATTCCGACCAAGGGCGGAACTTTGAGTCCCAAGTATTTCAAGAGGTTTGTCAACAATTTAACATAACCAAGACAAGAACGACGCCACTGCATCCTCAGTCCAATGGACTCGTGGAGCGCTTTAATCGCACCATACTGCAGCATTTGGCTATGTTTGTTAACAGCCATCGAGACGATTGGGACGACCTTGTTCTTTTATTTCTGTACTCCTACCGAACAGCGGTCCATGACGTCACCGGGTATACACCTGCTATGATTCTCTTTGGGCGGGAAATTCGTATGCCATGCGACCTCGCCTTCTCAAGACCGCCAGACCGTCCCTCTCAACCAGAGTCGTACATTAATGACCTGATGAAACGTCTTGAACAGACCCACGACTTCGTCAAAAGCCGCTTGTCTATCGGCTTCCAGCGCATGAAGGCACGCTATGACGAGCACAGCACGCAAGAGGTTTTTGAACCGGGTGACAGAGTATGGCTGTATAACCCACTACGAAAACGAGGACTTTCACCGAAACTCCAAAGAAACTGGCAAGGGCCATTCACTGTTGTCGCGCGTCTTAACGACGTGGTGTACCGTGTGAGACACAAGGCCCGTTCTCGCATGTTTGAGGTACACAGGAACCGCCTCGCTCGCTACGAGGGCAGCTCTACCTAAAATGACAATGAGAAGTAGTTATTTTCTTTTTGGAGGGGGAATAGTGTGACGGTTGTAAGAAGAGGAAGAAGACGTCACGTCGGGGACAAGCAGTGAACAGATTGGGGCAAGGGACACGCTTAAATAAAAGCGTTACAATACTCTTTATTGCCATCTCATAGTCCAATGGTTCTAACGGGTTCGTCAAAGCCTACAATGGCTTGTGTGACGGAGACCCGGCAAGTCGCAAAGGTAAGCAATAAACATATAAACATCAAAGACAAAGTACACACGCAAAAAAAAAACAACAATTCGAGGGCTTTTACAAACACAGAAAAAGAAAAAAAATTACAGTGTTTCAGAAGGAAAAGCTCGAAGCCATGTTTTTAAGACCTTCTTAGAATCTACAGAAAATATACCTTCCGGAAGGTTATTGAAAATATCGGGAACATAATACCCCCGAGTTCTCATGCCGTACCTCGTAAAACATCTTGGGCGTTCAAAACGGGCAGTCTGTCTAAGGTTGCGAGACGGTTCATGTGGAACCTTGAAGTTATCCGTCCAAAAATATCGAAGTACCGCTGTTTGGCGCAATAACGAATTCAAGTCCGGCATGCCCAGATCGTTAAAAATATTCGTGCTGTCTGAATAAACAGATTTATAGGCCATTTTTCAAAATACGTTTCAAAACACTGTTCACTTTTGTATGCCACAGCCCAGCACTGTGTGCGAAAACAGTCACACCGTACCTCAATACGCTGTAGGCCAGGGCCTGAACAAGAATTAACCTGACGTGAGAGGGCACAAAAACCCTAATATTATACAACAAACAAGCTACCTTCCGCAAAACTTTACATGTATAGGCCAACTGCCTATTCCAGGACATATCCGATTCAAAAATTATACCCATGTATTTGGCGCACTCCACCCACTCAACAGGAACACAATTACAGCACTCACAGTCACTACCATGTAAGAAAAAAGGCTCGTCTATGAACCCCCGTTTTAAAGGATTACGGAAACATATCAACTTAGTTTTCGCTGAATTAACTTTTAATTGATTGGAGGTGTACCAGTCAATAGCTTTATTTGCACTTGATTGCAATATATGTAAGGCGCGGTCAAAATTAAGATGCCGAGAAATCAGCAAGGTATCGTCGGCATATTGGTAACATGCACAGTCGGAAATGACAGAAACGAGGTCATTGACATATATATTAAATAATAAAGGCGATAATACAGAGCCATGTGGAACACCCGCTCGAAGATAACAAATAGTACTCAATTCTGAACCGACTCGAACTCGTTGCGATCGATTAGAAAGCAGATCGGACAGCATTTCGTGAAAGGGACCCCGGAAGCCGAACTTAAACAATTTACTCAACAAAAGGGAATGACTGATGGAATCAAAGGCCTTGGAAACGTCCAAAAAAAGCGCGCATGAAAACATGTTGTCATCAAACGCTGCGTTCAAATAATCGGCGACATCATCTAAGAGCAACTGCGTGCCCCTTCCCTGTTCAAAGCCGTACTGCGACTGCGATATCATCGGGTATCTATCTAAGAAGCTAGTCATCAACAAAACAAGATGCTTTTCTAACAGGTGTCCTAAAACAGGCAAAATAGAAATGGGGCGGTAATTTTCAATAACTGTTGGTTTGCCACCCTTAAGAATCGGTCGAACAATGGCCATTTTTAGCCTCTTCGCTACCGAACGTGACCGGATAAAACCATTAATCATAAAAAGAAGGACATGTTTTAAAGCATCAAAATTCCTTTGAAGAAACTCGACAGTGATTCCGTCAGCCCCGGGTGGTCTAGTCGACTTGATATTGAACAAAGCTGACCGCAAACCTTCCTCGTCTATATCATAGAGAAAAGCAGACGCACTATTCATATCTTTTAGGGTGACTTCCTCGGCGCCCACGCTCAAGGATTGCTCCGAAGAAGCAGCGAAAAAACCGTTAAAGTGATCAACCGTCTGCCGAATATTATCGCCAAAGTTTTTCACAACAACGTCATCAAGGGAGTGCTGGCATTGATAGCCTCGAAGACCGTTTAAAAGGGACCAAATTTGTGCGATATTGGAGCGACTTTCCGAGAACTTTCTCTGAAAATAAATTCGTTTAGCAGAGCGTACAAGGGCATTTACTCTGTTCCTAGCGGCGCGGAACTTCTCGGCGCTCGCCTACAATAAATCCATCGCATTTCTTTATCCTTTATTGCAGCTAAAATATTCGCGTTTAACCAGACGTGAGCTGGCCTCCGCTTTCGAACCGTGACCGTGCGCTGAGCCTTTGCCATGAAAGAGTTATGAACGTCAACGAATTTCGCGTACACATCAGAATTCGACACTGAGACAAGAAATGTGTTCCAATCGTATGATGATGTCAGGTTGTCCATAGTTGTTTTATCGATAATATTAATTGTCTGTCGATCTTTCGGGGTAATTACCGGAGCATCGTGCCAGGCCATTTGACACCCAACGAAATAGTGGTCAGCCAATTTTTGCGAGATCACTGCCGACTTCACCGTGACCCCCGACGGTCTGACTAAAATGTGGTCAATACATGACGATACGAGCCTGCCCGCCATAACTTCCTCTCTTGTTGGTAAATTGATGGCACTTTCAATACCTACGCTGGCGAGGGTGTTAAGGTATTCAGAAACTTCAGACTTCACGTCTTTCAACAGGTCTATATTTATGTCTCCTACCATGCAAAATAACCCCAAGTTACAACTCTCGGTTAGAAGCACCCTAAGCTCGTGTATAAATTGCCTGACACTTTTGGATGGAGGCCTATAACACGCTAAGAGGCCGAGAGAGTGAAAAGAGTTTTCGACTCTTAAAAAAATGCATTCTGCGTAACAAAAAGCTACATCCTGTCTTGAAACTAACCATTCACACTTTAAATAAACTACGATTCCTCCACCCGTAGAGCACACACGAGAGTACCAAAATGAATTGTAACCAGACAGCTGAAAAAGATCCCGCAAAGATTCCGACACGTTTGACTCCGTCAACACAAAAGCGTCTATCCGAGACGATATTCTGTACACCATAGCCTTAAACTGCTCCCAATATGTTCGTAAACTTCGGATGTTAACATGTAGCACTGAAAATGCTTCTCAGGGGGTTGAGAGCACGCACTCAAATTCATTCAAATTTGTACACTTGTTAAAAGTTACTGCCATAATCTAACCCAATTTTTCCAAATCCTGAACAGTGTTGATGCGGACCATATCCATGTTTTCCGCTTTCCTGGCATAACTTTTCCCCGATTTAATCCAAACAAACTTGTACCCCTTCTCCTTTCCCCTAACCCTCGCCCGCCAGAAGAGTTCCTTGTTTGCCCGAGACAAGTGTTCGTTAAGAAATACCTTCGAAAAGGCATCTGACTGCGGCAGTTCGCGCAACTTGTTACGGCGGCTCATTCACCTCTCTCTTGCGTCAATCGACGTGAATCTAATCAGGATAGGAGCTGAGGGACTACTCTTTGGTGGCAGGCGGCAAAGCTCATTTACATCGCCTTGTTGGAGTGCTGGTAGTTCGAGTTTTGCCGCGAGGTCGTTCACAATCTGTGCCAGGTTTTCGTTCGTACTAGACAGCACTCCCTGTATCTCCAAGCTCGATCTGCTCGTGAACTGCTGCACATCGTTTAGGTCACTCTGTATCCGCTGTATCGTGCGCGATTGCTCATCCACGACCCTCTTCATTACATTTAGATCACCTCCAATTTTCTCTGCATTTTCGTTGTTACCTTTAATCATTTCTAACAAAGTGTCATATTGAGAGGAGCAAAATACGACAGACTCCTGAAGCTCACCCACTTGAGCCTTAAGGTCGATCATTGCGGGCTTAAGAGACAACAGTTCATCAACTTTAGCTGGCAGTGTCAGCAACTTCTCTAAGCTTATCTGGATTGTCGACAGCACCTCAAGCTTGCTGCTAACCTCAACCAGAGTGGCTGAACTGCAGTCCAAAAACCGTGTGCCCTCCTGGCTGTTGCCCGGACCAGACCGGGATTCTCCTTGGCGACATGTTTTACGCTGTCAGTTCTCCCGCTTCGCCGATCCCATCGATTTGAATGTGCTTTCAGCAACTCCAGCACATTGCCCTAGATGGTACGAATGACCGCATTCCAAACAAGTAATATATTTCCCATCCGAGGGGACAGACTTTAAACACACAAGACACTCCATCGTATGCCACGAGTGGAGAAAGAATTGACAAAGTTTAAGCGACCATCTCACCTGTACAAGAAGCAGATTTAGAACCTCGGTTGATGCCTGGTATCGCCCATGTTGTTCGGCACCACCTCTCGTGCGCCCTGAACTTAAGCGTCACTTCCGACTCTCGAACGCCACTGGGAAGTCTGGCGCCGACGGGCAGCGTGACGAAGCGGAGCACGCTCGGAAGCAGCTCGACGCGTTGCGTGTAGAACGGTCCCCGATGAACGACAGGAACCGTCGACGAAGAGAGCTCACCAGCGACTGCGATGGTGTGCGTGTCCCGCGAAAGTCTTGTAAGCTTGGTCAGCGGGGCTCTCGAACGCCAAGGTGCGGGAAAAACAGGCGGCCGACGGGCAGCGTGACGAAGCGGAGCACGCTCGGAAGCAGCTCGACGCGTTGCGTGTTGAACGGTCCCCGATGAACGACAGGAACCGTCGTCGAAGAGAGCTCGTAGAGCACATAATAATAATAATAATAATAATAATAATAATAATAATAATAATTTTATTGGCGATGGGGAGAGGATTAAACAAGTTCAATTAGCGGGACTGGACAAAGCCTGCATGGGCTTATGGGCCCAGACCCAGTATGCTAAGTTGCCTATTAAAATGTTTAGATTATCATTTGCTTCCAATACATTATTGCTTGCACATACGTATCTACACACACATATACACGCACAAATGTCATTCTTGTTGCACCGTTAAACCACAGTGAAGCAGTGCCTGGTCGTTGCCTCGGGAGTGATTGCAGTTTGAAGACAGGCCGTGAGACGCCCACACAGACACACACACACACACACGCACAGGCACAAATGGGCCGAAGTAGACCGGAAGAAATGTCGTAGAGTATATAACTCTTCTTGAGCAGGAGCAATTATATTTCCGTAAAATGATATGTAAAAAAAAATTATTGATTACAATGAGAAGTATACTAAATTATGCAATGTTGAAATTAGTTAACATTTTCTTCAAAGTTCTTCTCGTCGTAGCCTTGAGAATTCGCTCAGGAAGCTTATTGAAAATGAGAGGAACGCAATATGAGCGAACTCTCTTACCGTAACGCGTGAAGCATCGCGGGGTTTCAAAACGAGCTACGTGGCGAAAGTTCCTTTGAGAGATGAAGGGACGCTTAAAGTCATCGCTCCAGAAGTGGCGAAGCACAACGCTTTGTAGAAATAGAAAATAAAAAGGTGGTAATTGCAGAGTTCCGAAGAGTTCTATGTCGGATGTGAAATTCATTTGGTATCCAACGCTTTTCAATAAGCCATTTAGAATACGATTGATCTTGTCATGCCATAGTTCTGAGCAATTAGCGAACAGAGTGATGCCGTACCTAAGTATGCTGTAGCCTAGAGCATGCGCGATTGACTTTCTAATAGTAAATGGCATAAACACTTTTTGATTAAAGAGTAAACAACTAACACTCCGAAGTTTGTTACATATTGGTGAGAGATGCGTGTTCCAGGATATATCCGAGTCGAAATGTATGCCCAAATACTTCACATTATAAACACATTCTAATGGAAAACATTTGCAGTTGCGACAGTTTGATTTGTGTAAGACAACCGACGAGCGCAGATTCAATTTCTTTAGTGGATTTCTAAAGCAGACAAATTGTGTCTTGGACATGTTAATTCTAATTAGATTTTCGTAAAACCAGTCCATTAGCTGCGTCGCGTCCTCTGTCAATAGATGAATTGCTTCGTCATAATTCAGATGACGAGATATGAGAACAGTATCGTCTGCATACTCAAATATTCTGCAGTTGGATACTCTGGTTGAGATGTCGTTCACATACAAGTTAAAAAGTAGGGGTGACAGAACTGATCCCCGAGGAACTCCCGCTTTTATCATTACGCGCGAACTTTTAAAATTTCCAAGACTTACAATTTGAGATCGATCAGAAAAGAAGTTTCTAGTAATGCAAAAAATGGACCGCGGAAGCCAAAGTTATAAAGTTTCTGAAGAAGCAACTTATGGCTGACCGTATCGAATGCTTTAGCTACATCTAGGAAAAGGGCACACGTAAATAGGTTATTATCAAATGCAGTGTGTATGAGATCGGTGAAATCCTCAAGTAAGGACTGAGTGCCTCGTCCAGCTACGAAACCGTATTGGTTCTCTGATAAACTTTCAGAGGTGTCAACAAAACTAGTCATTATATTGGACATGTGTTTTTCCAATATCTCGCCAATGCACGGTAAGATTGAGATGGGGCGATAGCAGTCCATCCGACTTGGTGTTCCCCCCTTGAAGAGTGGTTTTACGAGTGCGGTTTTTAATGCAGCAGGAATGTTCCAAGACGACAGGATACCATTTATCATGATAAGAATGACGCTTTTGATAGTTTCAAAATTTCGGCAGAGGTCTCCAATTCGTATGCCATCGATACCTGGAGATTTTTTCCGCTTTATACCGAATACAATTGATCGCAATGTGTGCTCATCTATTGGGGGCAAAAAAGCAGATGGAGATATTTTGTCAACATGCGTAGGAGTGATGGATGTCACTCCGGAATCCCTGGAAATTCCCGATGATGTCGCAAATTGCTTGTTGAAGTCATTCAAAGTTGACTGCAGGTCCGAACCGAAATGTTTCTCTAGGGATGCAATTATGGGTTGCCTAGATGGCCGCCCTTGAAATGCGTTGATTAAGTCCCAGGTTTCTCGTGGATTGTACCTCGTCTCAAAAAACCTTTTTTGGAAGTAACGGCGCTTTGAGGATCGGATCATCGCATTCAATTTGTTTCTCGCGCAACAGAATTCTGCTCTTAGCTCCAAATTACTAGGAGCGCGACGAGAGCGTATCCATAACGCCTCTTTATCTTTAATGGCTCTCATGATATTGATGTCAAGCCAGGGCTTATCTGATCGTTGTTTGAAATTGACTACTTTCTGGGAGACCTCATAAAATGACTGAAAAATTGCAACAAATGCAGGGTATACATTACAAGGTTCTGTAGATTGCAGGAAGTCATTCGAGTTGAAGGCTGCGACTAAAGCATCAAATTTAATGGTATCTGTTATAATTACACACGTTTGGTTTCTTCTACTATATTTCTGTTGAGCAGCTTGGTGCTCCAAGTGACAACCTACCAAGTTGTGATCGGAAAGCTTTTGATGAATGACAGCGGTTTTCACAAGTGCATCTGGGGCTCTGATATTTATGTGATCGATGCAAGAGACTACTAGTCTACCAGATAGAACTTCTTCTCTTGTTGGGATGTTAATGGTATTTTCAATTCCATAGTCCGACAGTAAACTTAAGTAGTCACAAACTGTAGATGTGTTAGGCTTTAATGTATCAATATTCATGTCCCCTATTAAACAAAATTGCCCTTCTGACCTCAACTCTTTGAGGATAATGTCCAGTTCTGCTAGAAAAAGCGAGGGGTTCTCTGAAGGTGGCCTGTACACTGCCAGCAAGAATGAAGAAAATGTGCAGTACGTAACTTTGATGGCGATTGATTCTGCATGTTGAAAAGACACACTTGAACTCGATGGCAGCCATTTGTCCTTAATATATATGGTAATACCACCGCCCCTACGAATATTACGCGTGTAAAAAAATGCATTATACCCATTCAAGACGAACTGATTACATTGAGAAGCTGGCACATCAATCTCGGTTAGAACAAATATATCTACAACTGGATCTAAGTTGTTTACGACTATTCGGAACTCCTCCCAATGCTTTCTTAAGCTTCTAATATTTACATGGATAAGTGTTAATGAATGATTAGAAATTGGACCTAAATTATGATTAAATGAATTACAATCTGGAATGAAGTAACAAGTTGTATAAGAGCTACTCATCGATGTTTAAGTGATTTGATCCAGTGCACCAGTGTCAGTGATGCGGAGGAGGGGAGAGTTCTGGCACTGTTTAGCGTAGATTTTGCAATGTCGGACCCATACAAATTTGAAATTATTTTCCTTCCCTCTGGTCCGCGCAATCCAAAATAGATTCCTATTTGAATCCGTGAGATTTTCGTTAAAATATACTCGGGATGAGGATCATCACGAGGTAAGTAACCCAGGCGTCCTCGGTAGCCCATCCAGTGCTCCTTAATGGAGACAGACGAGAATCGGATTAGGACGGGTGGTACTGCACCAGACTTCACAGGCAGGCGATGTGCAGCAACGATATGTGCAGGATGAAAACCCTCAATGTTGATTTGTTGTGCGAGCCCTGTCAGATGATCCATAATGTTCTCCTGGTGTGAAAATGGGATGCCATGCACCTCTAAATTGGAGAGACGATTAAATTTCTCCATGTCATTCTGATCTGTTTTTAGCTGTTGGATTTCACGTGCCTGCTCAGACACGGTGGATTGCAAGGAACATGTTTCAGCTTGTAGCCCTTTGATTATTGTGGCCTGAGATTTAACTGAGGTCACAAGAGAGTCATACTGTGACGAGACAAAGCTAATTGATTCCTGCATTGTATTGACCGAGTCGCGCATTGTGTCGACCGCCTCTTTCATCGATAATAAAGCGTCGACCTTTGGGTGTAGTTCGTGAAGGACATCAACGGTGTCCTTCCACGCAAGCAGAAGGTCAGGGTTTTGTTCACCGTCGAAAGCTCTGCCAAAAAGGCAATGGGATCCGCTTGAGATGACGGAGTGAGATCGCCGTCAAGATTTGATTTAGACAGTCCTCCCCGGCATCCGGGACAGCGCCATTTCTCATGTTTTGCGGCGCACATCCCTTTGAACGTGCTTTCCGAGACACCGGAACATTTTTTTCCTAAATGGTAGGCAAGCGCGCAGTCTGCACATTTCATGAACCGACCGTCCTTTGGCACCGAATCGAAGCATTGAGCACAAATCTCAGGTCCTGCCATAGTGTTTACTCAACGACGAAGAAATTGAAGATCGAAGCGGAAAAAAAATGATCAAACTTAACTTCGTCTCACCTTAGTATGAACTATTGTTAGCCGCGCATGCTAGAAGCGCGAGCAAAATTCTTTGGACGAAGCCTCGGCGGCTGTACGAGCGTTCGTGCAGCGGGTGCTCCAGTCAAGGCAGTCAAGGCTAGCCGCTCGCGCTTGCAGAGCCTTCGCAGTTAGTCCATGCTAAGGTGAGACGAAGTATAAAAGCAAGCAAGAGAGACACTTCCAGGCTCACCCGCAAAATCAGAGTACTGTTATTGTGGTGCACGTGACCGCCAACAACGATCAGCCGGCTCTAGCATGGGCTTGAATGAAACGAAGATTGAGCTTCGGTGGTCACCAGTCGATTCCCACTTTCATGATGTTTCGAGAGGTGCTGGCTGTAGCCCTCTTGCACTAGGTCAAGATGTTTCGTGCAGATGAGAAACGTCTTTCAGCTCACCGCGAAATATGTTGCGCTAGATGAGCTAGAGCTGCGCGACTGAAGCGAAAGCGAAAGCCGGGAATTTAGATGCTGCGGAAGCCTGCCCGGAAACTAGAGCCAATAAAAATGCTGGTGACCTGATTTGGCTTGAGGACCGCTCCCGTCAAGTTCCCTTGGCTTCTTCTTGGGTCTTTCACTGGCTGATGGTTGTAGACGGGCATTAAATAATTTGGTATAATTATTCAATATATAATATAATAATAATCAGTCAATCAATCAATCAATCTTTATTATACAGTGCCCAGGAACAACCCTGAGGTCTTGGTGCTGGTACACTGGTGGATAAAAAAAATATATTATATACATCTCCGCAGAAAAGAAGATACATATTTAAGCACAATACTAGGCAGTGCGCGAGTAATTAGTAGAATAACATAAAAACGAGGCACGGAACACAAGAACGTAGGACAACAAGTGCACCACCAGAAAGTAGACACGGAACACAAGAACGTAGGACAACAAGTGCACAACCAGAGAGCACGCCATGGAGATGACGAAATTCAGACATAACAGAGCCGTTCAGCAATGCTCATCCAGCACGGGCAAGTTTTTAGTAGAAAGGACAAACGTCCTGTAGCAAGGGTGGAAAATATCAAGTTTTTCAGAGTAATGATTCAAACGCTGTGCCATTCTTACAATTGGGTTCACCGGACTAAACGTTCTAGAAACATAAAAAGATGACTGAAGACGAGTAGGTACACGTGGGACCCTAAGGCACAGTTCAAATAACAGGCTCGGAGAATTGATAAGTCCATGCAGCGTTTTAAACAAAAATAGTCAGTCCGCGTTCTCCCGACGCCGGTGCAAGCTAAGCAAACCAACACGCTCTAACGCAGACTCATATGTTAAACAGTGAACATCTTCCTTTATGTAACGATGTTTAAAGATAGAAACAAACTTTTTTTGAACACGTTCGATCTCCAAGGAGTGACTTTTAGAAATTCCATTCCAAACAGGTGAGGCGTATTCTAACTGCGACCTGGATAGCGAACAGTATAATGTGATAAAAGCAGTCGGGTTTTCGAACTCCCTGGTTAAGCGAGAGGCAACACCCAACATTCGCAATGACGAGTTAACCAGCCTACCAACGTGATCAGAGAAACGCAAGCCAGAATCAACCATGACTCCGAGATCTTTCATTACACTTACTCGAGACAAAGTCTCTCCTTGAATATTATATGCAAAAGAGATATTGTGAGTTTTCCGACAGAGCGTCATGACCTTGGTTTTGGACGGGTTCAAGAAAAGGTCGTTTTCAGAGCACCATCGGTAGAAAGAACTTGCATCTTCCTGTAGCTTAGCACAATCATGTTCAGTAACAATTTCTCGATAAATTTTTATATCATCAGCATATTGCAGGAATGACGAATTTAAAACAGCGAAAGAGACGTCATTTACGAAAATTGTGAACAGAAGGGGTCCTAAAACAGATCCCTGAGGAACGCCAGAGCGAGTCCTGTATAACGAAGAGTTCATGTTATTGACCCGGACATACGCCTCTCTCTCGGACAAGTAACTTTTGAACCAGTCGTGTACTGAGCCACATACTCCATTGGAGGAAAGTTTGGATAAAAGAATAATGTGATTGACTACGTCAAAAGCTTTACTTAAGTCAAAGTAGACAACGTCTAACTGACCTCTGTTACATATCACACGAGATGCGGCAGACATAAAGCTAACAAGATTAGTAGTAGTTGATCTCCCGCTCATAAAACCATGCTGATTGGGAATTACTAAGTTTCGAAATTTGAAAGAGAGGAATTGATGGACGACCATTTCAAAGAGCTTAGAAAATGGAGAGAGAAGAGAAATCGGTCTATAGTTACAAATATCACCTTTTTTCCCCGACTTTAAGACCGGAACGACAGCAGCGACTTTCCACGTTTCAGGAAAGGTTCCCAACCTTAACGAGTTGTTAAATATAGAGCACAGTACCGGCGTGAATATGTCGTGATAAGTTTTGAGAATCGCCGAGGGAATGCCGTGGGCCCTACTGATAATGTTGCTCTCATTTTCTTAATACAGGACCGGACGCACTCCTCATCGACATTAATGCAACTCAACAAATCACCAAACCCATCTAAGTGAGGCAGCGCAGGTGCAGAACGCTGCGTACTATCCCTGTAGACGGACCTAAAATGCTCAGCAAATAACTCAGGCACGGACTTCAAATCGCTCTCGTGATTATCCAGGACAATCTTCGACTCGATATGCCTCCCAGAACGTGAATTAATGTACCTCCAGAATTGCTTCGGATTATAATAATATTCGGATAATAATAATAGTAATAATAATAATAATAATAATAATAGTAATAATAATAATAATATTTTATTTTTTTAGTGCCCACAAACAGCTGTAATGCCTTTTGTGTGGTGCACTGTCATTTCGTGTTTACAGCAACACTATTTAAAATACAAACATGCACAAAACTACAAAGACATTTGTAAGGATACAAATACAAGTTTGCAGAGCAAATACAACCTTACACCAACTCTTGGTTGGATAAAATATGCTTTTTCAAAGCCCACTTGAAACTAACAAAATCAAGAAAAATATCTACGTCACAATCGCATATAACATTATAGGCAGACTGCATACGACATAATGGCGATGATTCACAAATTCTATTAGGAAAAAATGTAAAAAAATGGCGACTAGATCTGGAAGGCACATGAAAGTCTATATTTATAAGTAAATGTTCAGTTTTAACAGTGCCATGCACTGCCTTATGAAGAAAATGAATATCTCTATCAGCCCTCCTCGTTGATATCCTTTCAAGGCTAAATAAAGACAGTAACAAATCGTAACTAAAAAACTGTTTCCGACCAATGTATCGGACATAAATAATTCGAATAAATTTCTTCTGCACAGGCTCAATCATTTCAACTTGTGTTAAAGATAGTGAATTCCAACTAATTGAACCAAATGCAAGTCCTGAGCGTACAAGGATACAGAACAGACCCACTACAGATAATGGTGAAGTGAAAGAACTCGATAACCGAGTGATCATTCCCAACTTTCTTATCGCTGATCCAACGATCTTAGAAACGTGCGCAGTGAATGATAGGGTACTATCAATATAGACGCCAAGGTCTCTTACCAGAGATACACGATCTATCACATTTCCCTCAAGCACATAAGGGTAAATGAAAACGTCCTGCTTTTTTTCGATAAAGAAATCACTTTAGTTTTTTTTAGGATTTAACGACAAAGCATTTTTTCTACACCACTCTGAAATTGCACCAATATCAGTTTGCAATAAATTTCAATCCGTATGATCTTAGCATTTAAAAAGAGTTTTATGTCGTCAGCAAAAAGAAGGACGTTTGAGTGATTGACGCATGATACTATATCGTTTACAAACAAAATAAACAACAGTGGTCCCAGGTTCGAACCTTGGGGTACACCAGAAGTTGATGTAAAACACTTCGAAAATGAGTTGCCAACACGAACAGTGTTACTGCGTAAACTCAAGTAGCTACTGAACCATTCACAAAGCTTTGGGCACATGCCATAAAAAGAAAGTTTGTAGAGGAGTAAAGTATGATCTGCGTGGTCAAAGGCCTTCGACGTGTCGAAAAATACGGCATAAATTTGGCCTCTGTTTGTGACTATCGGCACAGAGAAATCTAGAAAAGAGCACAAATTTGTTTCAACGGACTTTCCGTTTAAGAACCCATGCTGAAAAGGACTAATTTTCTGACCGAGGTAATTTGAGATCCGGTTATGCATAACCATTTCGAAAACCTTCGCAAAACCACACAATAAGAAACGGGACGATAGTTACTAACTAATAACGGATCACCATGCCTTGAATATGGGCACACCTATTGAGGACTTCCACAAATCAGGGTAAGTACGTTTCATGAGAGATAGGTTAAATATATGTTCCAAAAGGGGAGCAAATATATCAGAACAAGCCTTAATAATAAAACTGGGTATAGCGTCAATTCCCGTTGAGATTTTAGGTTTTAATTTTGTATCGCCTCAAGAACTTCTGAGACATCGACAGTAAAAGCAGATAAAAAGTCTGTGTTATTAATGTTGTCTGATGCACCGGCACCTCTCAAACTAGAATAGCAGTCACTAAAGTAATCAGAGAAACGATTAGATATGTTAATTGGTCAGGACATATAGCCAGTTGATGCACGTAAGCATAAGTTGTGTGCATTGTCGCGCATGTGGTTTTTAGCAAAGCGCCAGAACGTCCGAGGTTCTCTAGTTAAACGTTTTTCAACATTCGACGAGTGAGAGGTCAAAGTATAAGCACTGAGAAAGCATAGCTATCCCAAGAAAGCACTCACAAAAGAAACGTAGAACAAATAGCAACACCTGACAAGCAAGATAAGGTAAAAGAAGAAGAGGCACTAAAAATACAAATATAAAAACCCCAAAAGAGCGAAAAACGCTCAAAATTGCAAGCCACTGGGATCATGCAAACAATATACTCTCTAGATTACGCTGAAAAGTTGAATTGTCACTCAGTATTTCTAGGAGCGAACAATCCAACTTATTAAAATCATGCTGCATTCGTGTTATGGGAGACGTGTGAAAAAATGTGGATGGATAGAAAAAGTTGCGATTACTCTTCGAACGTGGTGGGGCGTGAAAACAGAGCGCTTAACAAGACAGGACAGTCGAAAAGCCCATTGACAAGTTTGTGTAAAAACAAGATATCCCAACAACGCCGTCTGTCAAACAGAGCACATAAACCAAGTCTCTTGAGCAGCCGATCGTGATAATAATAAAACTTACGTCCAAAAAATGATCGAAAACGATGCGAATAAAACGCTTCTGTACACGCTCTATAGAGCAAGATGCTGTATCATTTATACAATTCCACACTATAGATGCAAACTAGAGTTTTCAGCGAATTAGACAACAGAATAAACGAACGATAGATGCATGCAGACATGTACACGTTACCCAAAAAAAGTAACTAAATACCGTTACTCGTTACTCGCTCAAAAAGTAACTAAATACGTTACTCGTTACCGATTCTCAAAAGGAACGCGTGAGTTACCTCAAAAGTAACGAGTTACTTTCCACGTTACTTTGACGACCAAATACACAACTGTTTTTGTTTCATGGTTTATTGTTTTCTTTTTAGTGGACATTGCCCTTCAGCAGCAGCTGCCTGTAGAAGTTTTCATCAGTTATGTTTCCCCGCTTCCTTGAAAATACATCTCCGGCGACGCTGAAGAGTCGTTCAACCGACGCGCTCGAAGGAACAGCAGCGTTGTGCTTCAGAAAGAGCTAATGAATCTTCGAGAACTGCGCCTTCATTGAGGAAAGCGGGTAATGGGTTATGTGCCTCCCCGTGTTTGCAACCTCCGGGTTTACATTCGGTCCGTACCCGTTTCTAGAAGGTTCAACCAACGAACCTGATTGTGCTCGCTGGGTGAAGGACATTCCCAGCTCTAGAGTTCAGTACAGCAACGTTTATCGCTGGACACGTCAGTCGAACCGTTCGACTGACGTGTTCAGCGATATACGTTGCTGTACTGTCATTCTGGTTAGTTGTTTTTCGGGTTGCCCATCTGCCTTTGTCACAATAGACGCATACTCAGGTTAGAATAAAAACAAGGCCGTTTAAGCGGTGTTGT
This sequence comes from Ixodes persulcatus, assembly GCA_013358835.2. Taxonomy (NCBI): domain Eukaryota; kingdom Metazoa; phylum Arthropoda; class Arachnida; order Ixodida; family Ixodidae; genus Ixodes; species Ixodes persulcatus. The sequence continues at coordinate 218,804 of JABSTQ010010693.1, read as the reverse complement.
ACACGTTACTCCTCAAAAGTAACGAGATACCGTTACTCGTTACTTGGCCTTCAAAGTAACTAAATACCGTTACTCGTTCCTTTTCTAAAAAAGTAACTAAATACGTTTCTCGTTACCGAAAATAGTAACTAGGTACAAGTATCGCGTTACTTGTAACGCGTTACGTACATGTATGGATGCATGGAAAGAAATTGTCATGTGAAACGTGAAATTGCTCCCAATATTCTAAGTGATGCGTTGCATGAGGGGAAGATGACATTGCTTTGTTTTCTTTACATGTACCTAGTTATGCGAGATCTACTACAGACGAAGACTCCAAGTTAAAAACGAAACGTTTCTTATAATGTGCGATTTGTTAAAACGAACTTTAAACTGCAGGTTTAGACACATTCCGTACTCATAAAGTTTACTGCGGGCAAAGCGCACGGACTCTGAAAAATCCTCGCGAACGGTTTGAATCCCCGGCAGCCAAGATGCTCTCTTTATCTTTGAATCTGGTGAAATTGACGATGATAGGTCTATTTTTTTAGGTTGAAATTTCCCTACGCAATGCGATCTTTCTAGATTATAGGAACCCAGCTGTACGCCAAGATTATTTGCTCAGAATGCAACAATGTTTCTTTCCGATTGGCTCCATATAAATCGGAGATCAAATAACAGATTTGATCTCCGAAGCCTGTTTTCGTTACCTTCGCACTGTTTCTGTATGTTGGCTAGCTCGACGGACATGTTAAGGGCGGGGCAATCTCAGATGTAGCGCTTGTCGCCTCTAGCCTTGTTTCTACTGCAGATAACCTGGTAGACAGTTGCTGAACAGTTGCGTCCGTTGCCTTCTTTTCGTTTTTCAGGGACGCTACTTTTGCCAAACTTTCAGTCTGCGGAGCCTCAATTCTCTGAACTGTTGCAAGAATGGGTTCCAGATGCTCACTGACAGTCAGAGGGCCCGGGTTAGATTCCACGTCTCCCGACAAAAGTAGCACTAGTCAAGAGACCAAAGATACGTATCAGCAATGAAAACAGAAGTAACAAAAATACTTCCATGAAGTGCACACATTGTCGTAGGGGCTCGACACTAAAAGAGGCACAAATCTTTACTGCGGAAACATTTGACATTTTTTAGCTAACCAACCTGAATGAACTAGTGCGTTTTCGTTATGGCGTCAACAGCGATGTCGAGCCCCAACTGGCCGGACGGTTGAAGCGGCTTTAGTGACACTTCCCAGTCGATGTTCCTGGTTGCCAGGCGAAGTTGGTGAAACTGGCTGGGCTTAGCTGGGTGAGCGAGTGCGGCGTTGATGCGGTGTCATCCTCCTTGAAAAGATGATGTGCGTAGTCACCGGAACCACGGGCTTCGGTCGGGTAATCCACTGCAAGCTTCGTTGGGATGGTAGCGGACAGGAGCAGCACCTGAATGAACAAGTGCGTTTTCGTCATGGCGTCAGCAGCGATGTCGAGCCCCCAAATACCCAAATACAAGTGTAATTCTTACCCAAGTGCAAGTGTAATTGTTTATTACCCGTGACCGCTGTCCCAATAATTCAGCCAGTCGAACTAAGCGTGAGTGGTGTCGAAGTACTACTAAAGAGTATCGACGAAACTAAGGCAAATGGCCAGATGGCGTATTTCCTCGTGTGCTTAAGCGCTGTGCTCATCCGATTCCGCTCTATCAAATACCACGTAAGCCAATACTGGCAACTCCCGCGGAACGCGGGCGAAAAGTGATCGCAGCGCCCCTGGCGAGCTCGGAGTCTCCGCTATCAGACGAATTCTTCACAACGCATTGCTTTTGCCTATCTCCGTGCGAGGTGGCCAATGAAAAAAAAAATCGTCACGGGTATTCGCTGCTTTGAATGTTAAAAATAGGTGCAACCTCATGAGTGAAGGACAATTTCTTCGCGTGGGAAGGATGTTACAGCTTGTAGGGTGCAATTTTTGGGCTCTCCTGAAGAAGACACTCTGTCATAACTTACGTAAGATAATCAAAACACGAATGTACCTTCGCCCTATTTCTTGAAAAAGGACAATGTAAAAAATTCAGAACATAGCTGCGTTTCAACTTTACTTTTCTTATTGACCAATTCGTTTTGCTGTTTCAATTCCAATTTCTAATGGATGTTTTGCTTGAAACCGTTTTGTCGAATAGGCGACCTGGCTAACCCCGATCGTCTCCGGATGACGAAGCAAAAGGCAATTTCGAACTACGTACCTTAATGCGATGTCAGTATGCTTTGAAGAAGTCGACTGCGCACATACAAATCTGACGCTATTACTGAAACTAATAAAAGCGGAGTTAAAAAAAAGCACCCGTTGGACGGTCGCGCACCTCCTTCCATTTTTCAAAGTCTACTTTCTTTTTATGTTCGAGGCGACGCTACGCCGCCGCGGTCTTTCTTCCTGCTGCGTTTATGTTTCTTGTTTTTTTTTTCTTGCGTTTACTTGTTCTTCGAACCATCGCGTATTTTGTTTAGCCTTGTTTGGCTTATGTTTCGCTTTTTTTCCTTCGCTTCGTTGCTTACTAAGACCGGTTCATCTGCTACGCTATGCCCGGACGTCTGGAAGGCCGTCTGCAACTTTGTTGTTATTGTTTTTGTTTGTTTTTGTTCTTCCACTGTCGTCTGTGATAACCTCTTATGTTCGCCTTGTTTTCAGTTTCTGATTCGAAATCTTCATATTTACTTTTTGGATACTTAATAAATCTATTAAAAAGTGTAAGCTCGTTATGCATTTCTATTCAGATTTTATTTGAGTACGGGGTCACGTCTGCTATGGGTCATCGTTGGTTGATCAACCGGCCGCCTTCGGGCATACACCAGCGCACACTTGGAAATAGCAGGCATGCCATGTGCTCCTTACCACTGCTAAAACAAGTTTTTGTGATGTGGTGGAAAATCCTCCTTCCGCTTCCCGAAGACCGAACAAACGTGAGAAATTACATTACTTCAAATTAAACTGGAAGAGCTATCGAAGTCTGGCTTCAAAATCGCCACTGACGCCTCAACAGACGATTATAACAACTCCACAGAGATCGCTGAGAACTTCACGGACGACGACCAGATGCACTATTGAACACCCAGTACTATGTAGCCGCGTGGGCACCCGTACGAAAATGTCATATCTGGCCCTGATATATTTTATATATGGCCATATATGGGAGCAAATACGGCCAAATATCGCCATATAAGTGGGCAAATACTGCCATATGTGGCCATATAAGTGCGTAAATACGGCCGTATATCGCCATATACGCGTGCGAATACAGCCATATATTGCTGTATAAAAGTTCAAATACTGCCATATACGACATATACGGGTAAAAATATATTTCCTGATAATAATATATAGGCCCGTTTCGGTCGTGCAAGCAGAAAGTCTTATGTTCTCGCCGAGAAACTAGTTGATTGGTTTATATTGCATGAGTCTCATGTGTAATTGCTTAACTATTGTTAAGATCCTTAGAGTGAAGTTATTCCAGATATTTGAACCAATTAATCAATGGTGCATTTTGAAGATTGAAAGACAAATGAAATTTGGTTCTATGTTTGACGTGTGACAATATGACGAAGTGCATAAGATTGGAAAGCGAGTTAATCAAATGATAGATTTTAGATCGCAACTCTTAGGCGCCCGTTTCCACATTAAGCGGTGTCGGCGTCGCCGTCGGTGTAACCACCCCACTAAATTTACGGGGAAATTGAATTGGTGCTTATGTCACGAGACGTCAATTTTCCCGCTAAATCTAGCAGTGAAACAAAATTTGTTCATGTTTCCTCGCTAACTTTAGCGGGGAAACACGAACCGTTAGCTTACTGAAGATCCAAGACGCTACTTCGTCGTCCCGAATCCTTTCACTTCAAACGGCTGCGAAGCCGTTGCGCCCGGAGTACACTACGCAGCATCTTTAAAAACCGTTCGCGCAGCATCGCAACCTTCCGTTTGCGAGCGTCGGCGATTCATCGTGTGTTGAAGGTCGAATGCTGTGCTGTCCGTGGTGTCTTTTATGCGTAACTCTTTCGCAAAAAAATCTGAAATTTAAAAACGCGAACCTAACAGTGTACACAATTTTAAATTTATTGGTAAAAATATATATATATTTATTTATTTATTTATTTGTGGACATCGCGCGCAAAATATAGTTGCGCTTATTTTTTTCATTTAAAATTATAATGTGGGTTATACGGCGTAAAACATAGTATCTTCAAACTTGCATCGCTTTGGGTCACTTTCGGGCTGGACAGCTTCTTTGGAAGTTTAAAAGCTGGATTTCATAGAGCTGTCCTGTTCACTCGGTATTGACAGCAGGGTAGACGCTATGCGTGTTTTAGGCCAATCGTGTCTCTTGTTAGGGTCACGTGCCTACAGTCTAGAAGCTGGTGATAAGGCAGAACACAGCACCTGTCTCAAGCCCAATGCCACACATAACATTCACTGCACAATCAACCTTGGGTACAAGTGAAAAATCCTCTCGTTGGTGATTGTTGGGATCAGGACCAGGTCCTGGTTGGGATGCCCCAGAAGATAAGCCTTTTGTGTGTGCACTCCCGTTTTGGCCTTTCCTTCTCTTCTTTTCTCTCTCTCCCTAAGCTGAAAGCGTGGCTGCGGGACCTACTTTGGCGTGTGTTGCGCCCTGCGTGGCTGCTGCGGATTCTAATTCTGCAGTGAATTCGAAAAGTCCTACCCGTATATCGGCAACAAGCGATTTCTTCAAAGAAGCCCAAGAATTTTCGTGATGCGTTTAGTGTTCGGTTCTACAAATGACAGCTTGTGCTACATCATGTTGAATCTTCACGGACACCTTCCTTCTCGTTTTTGTGTTTGATTGGATCTGCCGTGCCCGTGTCGACATATATCTTGGATTACACCTTTCAAGTCCGGTATCGTCAACGTAAGTGCGCTGCAACCTACTTCGCGACAATTTATCGTTTTTCTACAGGTACTCTTCCACATTACCTCTAGAATTAGGCCGTGTCTATCTCCTGGCAGCCGGGAGAATAATTTCCCCGAAATTCTACCAGCAGTCACCTGCCACTGGCCGTCTGAAATCATGTCACAACTGCAGGTAGAATACTTATTTTTTTATTCTCCCTGCGTTTCGTGATGACACGTTCCACGGCCACCTTCTCGTGAATACACATTTCATGAATACACGTTTCGTCGACATTAACGTTTCATCGACATTTGTTACGCGAATGTCGATAATCCTGCTTTCCTTGGGATTTAAGCTGAGCAAAATCAGGAGTGGCGTAAAGCGCAGCTCATGTAAAATTAATAAAAGTTTGTACATGAACAATATCTAATTGGTATTTTTTTATACAGGTGGGAAGTCACTTTTGGTAGCTATTTGTAGAAAACAACAATATATATAAAGGTTGCCTTATTCGATTGGGACATATCTGCCCTTATATGGGAGGCAGATATATCCCTATATGGCAGACCCAGATATGGATATATAAAAAATTTGGCACATCTGGCCAGATATGCCTTATATAACCGATGTGCTTTATGTGGCCACATATGCACACTTTTATATAACCATATCTGTTTTTTTATATATAAGTCTGTTATCATGCTTGCTATCAGAAACATGGAACACCTCGAAAGACATTCTGTTGAAGAACAAGAAATACTCGCATGCGAAAATGGCACCACCTTAAGACTTAGCTCGTCACCTAGCCGGTAACATCAGCCGAGCCTTCGACACACATTTCACTGATATATTTCACCAAACAAGATGTTCAGCTGAAAACGCACTTGAGGCCGCTGATACACACTCAAAACAAAGGCAAGGTGTGCAAGGATTGCCTGGACATGTACGTCAACAAGTACTTTAATGTACTTTTGAACTGCTTCGCCAAGCGAGTAAACAAACAACCTGCCAAAGTCATTGGGAAAAGAAATGCGAAAGCAAAAAAAGGTCACACATTGCTAGCACGAAGCAGTTTGCAGCGTGCGGCTCTTAATTACCGGGCAGTGTGAGCTGGACTACGTTATTCCTTTCTTCTGTTTTCTTCTTAGTTCCTACCAACGCCGCGAAAGCAAATAAGCAAACGTGTCCCTGACAGCTAAAAAAAACGAAGTTTTTTTTTTGTCGTGTTGTTTTTATTTTGTTGTGGACTCCCAACGGCGAGCACCACCTACTAATTTCGAATGCTCCTACCGACGCCCCGTGCGATCGTCGTCGTTGAAGGAGGTCTTTACTGGGTTATTCGAATCTTTGTATCGTCTGCTGACTTATTTGCTTTATTCAGCGTTGTTCTTGGCTGTTCGGCATTTCTTTTTTATTTTCGTCTGGGATGGGGACCCCATCTTTTCTGCAAAGTTCGGAAAGTGTTAGCACGGTCATTTTCCTAGTTACTTTTTGTTTTTGTAATGCTGCAGAGGCTGGTGCGCTTGCTCTGGTAATTTTAATATGTTGTTTGCGCACGTTTTAATAATCACCTATTCAGGTAAGAAATTGTGACAACGCAGTTTGTAACGGATCAACAGTAACCTTTTACGACGTAGTTCGAGTAGCTAAACGCCATTTTGCCGCTTCCCAGATGCGCTTCAAACGCGTGGGATCCCCCCGAGTGGCGTTTGAGACTTCTAAATAAACTGCTCTATCTTTGTTTCTGCGCGCGTTGTTATTTGTTTGTCGTTGCAGTTGCGATCAGTATATTCCGCTTTGCAAACGGACTGACCGTAATAAATTGTTCCAGCTTTTGGGGTGAAGAAGCGGGGCTCGCAAAGCTCGAGGACGTCGCAGAGCCTATACTTTTCCATTGCGTCGTCTGCTTCCGTAGACTCCGAGCCCGCTAGAGGCGCCACTAACACGTTTGCCGCCGCTCCCATAGGTTTTCGGAGGAGTTTCCAGTATGGCGAAGCTATATCGTATTTGGCTTTATCTTTATTTAATTTAGGCGAGGTCACTTTTTGGGGGTCTCTTGCCAAACGACTGGGAGACAGCTCACATAGTTCCTATTCACAAAGGTGGTTCTAGGAAAGATGTCGAAAACTACAGGCATATTTCATTAACCTCTATCTCTTGCAAGAGTATAGAACATATTTTACACACTGAAATATTAAATCATGTAACAAAAAAACAATCTATTATCTAAACATCAACACTGAAGGGCTTACCTTGCGCCACGCAACTTGTCCAATTTTATCATGACTTGTCATCTGTTGTTGATGAGGGACGCCAAACAGATTGTATATTTCTAGATTTTCGCAATGCTTTCGATACCGTTTCGCATTCACTTCTGCTCAATATACTTAAGATGTTAAATATAGACTTGATATTACTAAGACGGACCAAAAATTATTTCCTTGAGCGTTGTCAATGTGTATGACTGAATAGTAAAAGTTCGGCATACGTTATTGTTACATCAGGTGTCCGTCCCACAGGGCTCTGTCTTAGGACCGCTTTTGTTCTTAATATCTATCAACGATATTTCCTTGGGTATTTCATCTTGTGTTCGGTTGTTTGCCGATGATTGCGTTGTGTACAGAACCAATAGAGGTAACAAAGATTATGCCACTCAGTTACAAATATATTTAGAACGCATTACTACGTGGTGCTCTACGTGAAAATTTAATTTAAAAGCCAAAAAGTGTGTACATTTATGTTTCACTAAAAGAAGAAGAAAATTAAAACCTAGTAATATATGATTAACAATATAGTAAACAAGGACTCTACGTATAAATAATTAGGTGTCACGCTATCAACTGACTGTTCGTGGAATTTTCATGTGGATGACGTAATTGTAAAGGCTGGCAGGGCTCTGAACTCAATTCAGCGAAGCCTAAAACTTTCACTCCCTAACTTAAAGGAAACAGCATATTTAAGATGTGTTAGGCCGATTTTGGAATATGCCTGTGCCGTCTGGGACCCGGAACAAAAAACCTTAATAGACAAAATTGTAAGAATACTAAATAGAGCTGCTAGGTTCGTTCTGGAATGGTATGGGAGGGAGACAGCTGAACTCAAATGAAGACTGAACTGAATCAGGAACCTCTCTCAGCCCGCCGTAAAAAATTGTGTTTAAAAGTTTTGTGTTTGATATTTAAAAATAAAACTGGAATTAGCAGTGAAACTTACAAGAGCCATATTATATTTCTAAACGGACCAATCATGATTTCAAAATTAGAGTGTACCACGCCGAAACGAACATGTATGCCAACTTTTTTTTTTTTGTTAAAACGATACAACAGTGGGATGAGCTGTCGGAGCTGCAAGTGTGCAGCGAAAATGCAGATTTGTTCTTTCAGCACTGTAACCACCCTGCTGCAATGCCCTAGGGCACTACGGGGTTATATCTGAATAATACAAATAAAGAACCACATAAAAGAGACAAACACAAACACCACAAAGCACTCACAACACACTAATCATACTCCGCTTGGCTACACCACCGCCTTATATACCCTACACCTGCAAGGTATTCATTTGGCCGGTTATCACCTCAGAACTTATTAGGTTCCCAGTATGCTATGCCTTCCTGGGAAGTCTGATAAATGATAAACAGTGTTTCGACATCATTGCACATTATCCCTTAATAAAAAATATATGTAAAAAGCATTACTACAAGCAGTAATCGTTTGGTGCAGTCGCTAAATCCACAAAACCGATCCCTAGTCGGTATGTTATCGCTTCTCTGCATAGCATTAGTCAGGACAAGAGGACGCACGGTAGTTACTCGCTTTAAAATATGTTAATACTTTTTTTTTATAAAGTAATTAGTATTATAATAGGCTCAATGATGTCACTTTATAGTCACTGGCAGAGTGAAAACGGCACGGCGTGTCCTTCAAAAACCGGGCCTTCATTACGCGCCCCGTGCCTTCCACCGTGCTTTGACAGCGCGCGCGCACTTGATGTGCACCAGACGTTATAGCGTTTTCGAGGGGGATACTGAAGTTTGATGGGAGACAGATGAAGTTCCTTCCTGTTATTCTCACCTTGTCAGTGACTTTAGAGTTAATATAATGCACGTCATACTCTCGAAGGTGTCAAAAGGTTTTGATTCCATTTCTAGCTCAAATGAATCTGAGCAAATATGTTCATTCTGAGAGACATAAGTGTACTCATGGTTATTTGCAGCTGTGTCCTTGCTGTGTTCCTCAACAGCTGATCTACGCTACTAAATGACAAAAACTCGTTTGAATGTCTAAGGAGGAGACAAGGAAATGAACATCTTGGGAAGAAACAGCGGCAAAGAAACTTGGGCAAGAGTAAAGGAACAACCACGACAGGACGGCGCTGATTGTTCCTTTCCTCTTGTCCAAGTTTCTTTGCCGCTGTTTCTACCCAAGATGTTCACCTCAAACCAACTAGCCCAACACGTCACATTATTGCAGACAAAGAAATGTCTGTCAAGTAATCAAACTCAAGTGCATGTCCAGTGATAGCTAGAAATGCTGAATGACGAAACTTATTTATAAATCTAATGGGTAAAATTAAATAAAAAATATAGAGCTCTTAACAATGAAACTCATTTGCAAATGGAAGGAGTAAATTCAAAATCATAGATATTGAGTTCTTGGCGATAAAACTAATTTGCACATCTAAGGAGTAAATTAAAATTAATAAATATTTAGTTCATAACGAGCAAACCCAGTTGCATTCTTAATAACTAAATTAAACAAAATATTTATAGAAATTAGAATGAGCAAACTCAGTTACATTCCTAATGAGTAAATTCGATAATATACATTGAATTCGTAATGACCAATCTCAATTGCATTCCTAATGAGTAAATTCAATAGTATCGATATTGTGTTTGTTATGACCAGACTCAATTGCATTCCTAATGAGTAAATTCAATAGAAACGATATTGAGTTTCTGAGGATCAAACTCATTAGACGTTGAGTTTATACTGAGTTTAATTGACTCTATATTAATACATTAAAAATTCAATTGAAACTCATTGATCATTTTTGTAAGTGCTGAAATTTCGCGTCACAATCGAAGGCCAACGCTGGACACAGATTGGGAACGGGTGCTCCGTCAGTGCTCGGCTTCGAGTCAAGTTGGAGCCGAACGTTGACGCAATCGTCGCGTCCAATCAGTGTCCAGCGTTGACCTTCTCTGATGACGGCACCCCAGCCCCTTCTTAACCGCTTTGGTGGTGCACAAAGTCAGCGGGCAGGGCTTTCATAGCACATGCATTCCGGAGTACTCTGAAAGCAAGAGCCTTTAGAATACCTGTGGGCTTTGGAGCCACCGAGCGCACACTGAGGAAAGTCCCCGCTATAAAAGAGCAGTCACCCATTTCACGTCAAAAGTGCAATCGGCGACTACACGCCCTGCGCAATACGCTCTGTCAAGGCCACATCCCAGACACGGAAAAGAAAGCGCTGAGAGCCTACTTTGGAAATAATATGCATTTATAACCTTTCCATGACCAGATCATGTTTTCGGTCTTTTTCTAGTCTAACTCCCCCTTTCCAAAGAGCGATTTGAATTTTCGAAAGCATTTGTTATACATTAAACTCTAATCAATCCTCAAACGACCATTAACCACAAACATCGGTATGTGTCGTTCTATTTGTGGCGTTATTCGTCCACTCTGCTACCTTGCGTCCTGCGTCCAACAGATCGAGGCGGGATAAATAAACTCGAATGCCGTGCAGTGTTTCTCGAAGTCGCGATTGGTTATCTCCCGCTTGCATCGACATTCAGGGCCAACGGCGGGATCCGGTTTTTCTTTTGCCAATGAGCAGCCTTCGCTCGGGAGACCCGCCGCACGTGGCTGCGCTTTAATAATTGCTCTCGGCGCTGACCACGGCCGACCGGTTTCCGTGTTTCCCGCTCGCGCGATGCAAAAAAAGAGGTCCCCGCCGCTGTCCATTGATTCGACCCCGCAAACATTGCCGTCCTAATGATTCTGCCCCGTTATCTTCAACAAGGACGGTTCAGCGACAGCAGCAGCAGCCGTGCCTTAATGCAGGATGCTATCAGAGAAGGCCAAGGTCGCCGCGCGTGGCGGTGATTGATCTGAGAGCGTTATTCTTCGTCTCGACGGCTTTCCGGAGTCGCTCTCCGCTCGCTGACAGGACGCCCAGACACTAGGCAGGAGTCGCCCTCGTGAATCGGACGTCGCGCCTTTCGAGACCTCTTCTGCGCACTTGGACTGCTGCATTGCGTGACCCTGCGTCCAGCGTCACAAATGGTAGGCTTCCTTCGCCAACATACATTTGCTCCGCCCATGCGCCTTTAAATTTTCCTCGATATTGCGGTTGTCTTGTTTCGTAAAAAATAGTTAATTTGTTTCCTGTCGAGTTCGTTTTCTTCCAATGTATTAAGTATAAACAAACTTACGAACTCCTTTTCATAATCTATATATAATTTTAGATGATTGTTTTATAAATTATTTTTTACGATTCATTTTTAGGGGTTTATGAATTATTTTTGTTAATATTTCCGGTACTCTAGCAGAAACAAATAGCTGACACAGCCTTCCATGCTCCCTTGGCTTTCCTGCCAGTTTTTAAAACAAGCTTCGGTTCGAACTCTACTCTAAACGCGAAGCTTATGTCTTTATCTTTGAAGTCTTCGACAGTTCGAGAAAAAACTAATATCGTGAAAACGATAGCCTCAGGTGTTTCAGCTCATACTGTCCAGGCGCATACGTGTCATGCAGAAAGATAATAGTTAAAACGTTAAACGCGATCATGTGTTTATTTTGAACCGTGTCCACTTGCTAGCACTTTTTGGAGTTATTTATTTGTCACGGTTCGGTCTATTTACAGCGGATAAGGTGAGTCCTGTCGAAACTAAGAGGAGGGTACAGATACAGCATTACGAAAACACATAAAGAATCGATGCCCATGATAAGAAGCAATCGCTGTTGCTAGGGGTATTCCGGCGATTTCTTAATGGTCCCCGATGTGCCTCACTATTTGCTAACCACACCAACGAAAATCGCTAAAATGATATCCCAAATATTAGGTCAAAATAATTGGTTTTTGTGAAGTTATTGAATTTACAATTTCGGTACTCACCTTGTATTTTAAACTGAAGTCTATTCTCGTAACAACAAAAAGTGACGCCAGTGCAAGGCATGAGTTCACTCTTTGCACTGTAGATTTTGATCCCAGCTGAATACAAGCAGTTTCATGGCGTTCGAATGAATGCTTTGGAAGCTCGCTCCCGTACTCGCTGACCAGCACGGAACAAATGCTTGGGACATTCTATTTTTTCGAGTGCTTGCTCGACTGCCAAGCCTGCCTTCCACTGAAGTCACGGCATTGAAAAGTGTGGGTATATTTAAATGTTGGTTTTTGCAATATTTTCATTTGCCGATTTTACAATAATTATTATGAATATTGCGATACTAAATAGCATACTGGAAAGATTAAACAGCAGGGATTCAGAAGATATAGTAAGATATACTCGCTGATTTACCTTTAAGATCGGCTCAACACACCAATAGCCACGGCTGTTCCGATCCCCAAAGTATTCTGTGAAAACAAAAAGAATTGGCGAAATTATTGAGTTTTTGAATTTCGTTGTCATCGTGGTTGTCAAGCCGCTACTGGCAACACAGACGTGTAACTACAGAAATTGTTATATCGGGCGCCTCGGCCCGTATTGATATGGAGGCCACTCCAGTCGGTTGCTGAGTATGAACTACTTTTATACCCCCGGCACGCGTACGGCCAAGCCTGCTCACGTCCAGGGGCGGACTGACGGGTGAGGCCTGGGGGGTGGGAGGGGGGGGGGGGGGTAGGTATTTCGCTGGCGGAGGAGGGGGGGAGTCTGCTGAGATATGACGTTACGGTCGAAACGTTGCCCAGATATATTTTGTTGACATAATATTTCCTATGGTGTCTATCAATGATTTTATTGAAACAAAGTTGACCTTGGGGAGCTTGGGGGTGGGGGGGGGGGCGTCGCCCCTCCCTCCCCCCCCCCCCCCCCCCCACGCCATAAATCCGCCCCTGCTCACATCACGGGCAGCTCGGAAAACCCGATCTCCGGATGCCGCGTCGGCGGACGGCGCTATTACGTGATCGCCCAAGTGGCGCCGTAGAAGATCCACAAGCTGGCGGCAGGTTTCTCGTATTATACAGAACATTCCTTGCTCCTCAGATTGAGTCACTGTAGCGGTCCGGGGGACGCCGTTCGCGTTGTTGTCTTTGGCACCGCAGTGGAAACTGGCGCTGACTCGCTCTCCCACTGGTCAGAAGGTACCGTGTCACACGGGTCAGATTGCGCGCCAGCTCCAATTTGAAACTCGGGCGCTGGAAGTCGATTGTGTTCGGACGATGCTGGGGCGTCCGGCTGTGCAGCATATGGAGCCGGTATATGGATTGTCACCGGTTCTTTGCTGGAATTGCGCGATGACGAGTTCGCTGTCTTATTCTTTAGGGCACCGAGTTTAACGTGATTTAGGTGTCGACGAGCCGTTCCATTCTCGCATGTTACCAGCCAAGAGTGGTGTCCCAGTATCTTTGTAGCGACTGGCAACAAGGCGCCGAAGAAAAAGACAAGCTGGCGCGTGAAAAGCGGCTCGCGGTCCCAGCTGCTGGTTCGACGGACTCCAGCACCCGCCGGCGCAGTTACAAACGCCTCAGATTTCTGATTATGTAAATATTGTAAAATAAATTAGTTGAAGGATCGTAATCCCTTCAAGTGGTGACCCGGACTTCAGCAACAATGGTAATGTCCCTGCCTGCTACCGAATTCACATCCACCGGCACCCGGTCCCCTTCTCCGGCCGTTGCCGCGGTCAAACTACCTGACTTCTGGACGACCGACGCGGAACTATGGTTCATCACCATCGAATCCATTTTTCGAAAAAACCGCATAACAACGCAAATCTCAAAATACGACTACGCCGTTGCGGCCCTCCCGCAGTCCACCGCTAGCATCATACGGGACGTACTCCGAGCGCCTCCAGCAGACAATCCATATGACAAATTAAAAACCGACTTAACTCGTAGGACAACAGAGTCTGAGCAACGGCGCATTCAGCAGCTCCTGACCGCAGAGGAGCTGGGCGACAGGAAACCTTCCGAGCTCCTCCACAGAATGCATCAGCTTTTGGGAGACCGCGCCGAAACACTCGACGCGTCCATCTTCAAGGAATTATTCCTTTAACGACTTCCTCAACAAGTCCGCATGATCCTGTCAACATTAGCGGAGCCATTGGAAACCCTCGCCCAGACGGCAGACAAAATCATGGACGTTTCCAATCTCGGAATTTCTGCGTTTCACAAAAACGCACCAGCAGCTGCCCAGTCGCAAGCATCTCCCTCTCTAGAGGAGAAGTTTTCTCAGCTCCTTGAATCGAACAGGAGGCTTTCGGAGCAAGTTGACCAATTGGCGAGGAATTTGCGAGACCTACATTCGCGGCCTTCAAGGTCATCCTCCCCGCACACATCTCGAGCACGTCGGCGTAGCACATCCCACGGTGCAAACAACTGGTGCTGGTACCACCAATCATTTGGACACGACGCCAGAAAATGCACCCCACCACGTGCGTTTCCGGAAAACACTTCGCCCACTCACTGAAGACGGCCAGTGCAGCGGGAACCGCAATCAGCCGTTTGTTCCACGTCACTGATCGCCAAACAAAAATCCAATACCTTGTGGACACCGGCGCCGAGGTCAGTATCATTCCTCCTATGCTGGAGGATCGTCGGCACCGACAACAAACTCAGCCGCTACAAGCAGTCAATGGATCGGCGATCAAAACGTATGGACAAAGATCACTAACCCTCGATCTCGGCCTCCGGCGCGTGTTTCGCTGGGTATTTCTGGTGGCCGACGTACGCTTTGCGATCATTGGGGCAGATTTTCTCCGTAACTTCGACCTTGTGGTGGATGTCAAGCGTCGACTTCTACTCGACTCAACAACGCACTTCAGCATCCAAGGAGTGCTCTCTAAGGCACCATCACTCAGCACTACCTTGCAACCTTTGCAGACTGCTGCTCCATGGCGAAACCTCCTGAAGGATTTCCCAACGTTAACGCAGCCATGCAACTCCAAGGTTCCAGTCAAGCACACAATTACTCACTGCATTGACACCCACGGATCTCCAGTTTTTGCAAAGCCGCGACGCCTCGCAGCGGACAAGCTCAGGATCGCCAAGGACGAATTCGAGCACATGCTCGAACTCGGATTCATCCGTCCATCATCCAGCGTGTGGTCCAGTGCCCTGCACATGGCACCTAAAAAATCTGGCGACTGGAGACCGTGTGGGGATTACAGAGCCCTCAATAAGGTCACTGTACCCGATCGGTACCCAATCCCCCACATTCAAGACTTCGCTGGAATGCTGCACGGATCGACAATCTTCACAAAGATAGACCTTGTGAAGGCGTTTCATCAGATCCCAGTCGACCCATCTGACATTCATAAAACTGCCATAACCACACCTTTCGGCATGTTTGAGTACGTGCGCATGCCATTTGGCTTGCGAAACGCGGCGCGAACGTTTCAGCGTTTCATGGACCAAGTCACACGTGGGTTGACCTTCTGTTTCACCTATATTGATGACATCTTAGTTTTCAGTAAAAACCACGAGGAACATGAACTCCACCTTCGCCAACTGTTCGTCCGCCTCCAAGAATACGGCGTGGTCCTGAACGCCGCTAAGTGCGAATGTGGCGTTACCGAGTTGGATTTCTTGGGTCATCGCGTAGACCAACATGGCATCCGTCCTCTACAGGACAAAGTGAACGTCATCCGAGAATTTCCGCAGCCCCAAACAACAAAGACACTTCGCGAATTTCTAGGACTGGTCAACTTCTACAGGAGATTCATTCCAAACTGTGCAGCCATCCTCCAGCCACACAACCGATTCCTCTCTGGAAATTCCAAGAAATCCATAGCACTCGAATGGAACGAAGCTGCAGTTGAATCGTTCCAAACAATCAAGCACAAGCTTGCTGATGCTACGACGTTGACCCATCAGAAACCTGACGCACCCCTCTCCCTTGTAACTGATGCCTCCGATGGAGCAGTGGGAGCAGTACTCCAGAAGTTTACCGAATCCGGTTGGCAACCCCTTTCATTATTTTCAAAACAAATGACGCCAACCGAATCACGTTACAGTACGTTCGGGCGCGAGCGTCTAGCTGTTTACCTTGGCGTGAAACACTTTCGCCATTTTCTAGAAGGACGTCAATTTCACATCATGACTCATCATAAGCCCCTGACGTACGCCCTTACATCAAACAGCTCCTAATACACACCAAGGGAAATGCGGCAAATGGCCTACATTGCGGAATACACCAGCGATATCCGTTTCATAAAAGGCAAAGAAAATACCGTAGCTGACGCCCTATCTCGGATCGGTCTCAACAACGTCAACAACTCTCAGCCGATCATCAACTTTCAGAAACTGGCTACTGCGCAACGACTTGACCAGGAACTTCTACATCTTCGCTCCTCCTCTACAGCGCTGGTCCTGCAAGACATAGAAATTCCTGAATGCGACAAAACACTTGTTTGCGACACTTCTATGGGCCGTCCTCGACCATACGTGCCGGCACAGTTTCGACGAGCCGTTTTTGATGCCCTCCACTCGCTCTCCCACCCTGGTACACGAGCGTCACAACGACTAGTCTCTGCTCGCTACGTCTGGCCGAGGATGAAAACCAATATTGCATACTTCACACGAACGTGTCAACACTGTCAACGAGCCAAGATCCACCGCCACACAGTCACACCCATAGGTACCTTCCAGTTACCCGACGCTCGATTCAGCACCGTCCATCTCGACATCGTCGGACCATTACCTCCATCTCAAGACTACCGTTACATCCTCACATGCGTAGACCGCTTCACTCGCTGGCCAGAGGCAATGCCCATGAAGGATATGACTGCAGAAACAGTCGCACAGACATTCATCTCCATGTGGATCAGCCGTTTCGGTGTACCAACAACGGTGACAACAGATCGAGGGAGACAATTTGAAAGTCACCTATTTCGCAAGTTGTCAGGTCTCCTCGGTATACACCACATCAAAACAACGGCATACCACCCTTCATCCAATGGTCTCGTGGAGCGATTCCACCGACAAATGAAAGCTGCCATTCGAGCGCATGGCTCATCAAGCTCCTGGACCGAAGTCCTACCACCAGTGCTCTTGGGCATCCGCACCTCCCTGCGTGAAGAACTAAAGTGCAGCGCCGCTGAATTGGTGTACGGCTCTACCCTTCGATTACCCGGCGAATTTTTTCACAGCACCCATAACGCAAGCGACACGGACTGCGAGAGCTACACAAACCGATTGAGGTCACTTCTACAAAATCTGCAACCAACCGCACCCAGAATACAATCACGCAAGGTCTTCGTAAGCCGTGACCTCGAACGTTGCAGTCATGTGTTCGTAAGAAACGACACTGTCAGACGCCCACTACAGTGCCCCTACGATGGACCTTATCCGGTGCTTGAACGAAATGAAAAGACATTCACCCTGGCCATCAGAGGTCGCAAGGAAGTCGTATCGCTAGACCGTATCAAGCCAGCACATCTACCCAACACCTCCTAAGAAGACATTTCAGGAAAGGTTTTTGCTACACTTGCTACAACACCGTCAACACCGCTTCTCTCACCGACCTCCTCGCTAAGGGGGGAACCTTGTAGCGACTGGCAACAAGGCGCCGAAGAAAGAAAAAGACAAGCTGGCGCGTGAAAAGCGGCTCGCGGTCCCAGCTGCTGGTTCGACGGACTCCAGCATCAGCCGGCGCAGTTACAAACGCCTCAGATTTCTGATTATGTAAATATTGTAAAATAAATTAGTTGAAGGATCGTAATCCCTTCATCTTCATGACCCTTCCTTTCATTCAAGTAGGGTTTCCTACGAAGTTGCGAACGAGAAACGGATTGTCCTACAGTAACTCCTCTCGGTGATTTGTCTCTACCGCGTTCAGATGCCGGCTCTTCCGGCACGCGGGGCTGTAGGTGTGTGGGCGCAGTAGGAAGTTCGCGGCCGAACATGATCGCCGCTGGTCTTTTTCCAGTTGTTCTACAGACGGTTGTGTGCTGTTTAAGGAAGAACCTTGCCAGTCTGCACGAAAATTTCGCTGTTTCGCTCTGACTTTTTTTTTAACGCCTGCTTCGTTTCGAGGACCATTCTTTCCATCTGTCCGTTTGTAGCGGGATGGTAAGGCGCACTTGTTATATGAGTCACACCATTGTTCTTTAGGAAGTCTTCCACCTCGGACGAAACAAAGGATGGTCCATTGTCCGATGCCATCCTTTCGGGGACCTCGAACGTTGCGTAGAGTTCCCGGAATTCCTCAATCAGTGGGAATGACTGTATGTTGCGCATGCTGGGTACTTCTAGCCACTTGCTGTACGCGTCGACTACAATCAGCATCATTTTCTCCTCCACGGGGCCAGCGAAGTCCGTATGAATGGTCTGCCAAAGTGTCTCACGCGCGCCCATTTTGCGCATTGGTGACTGGGGTGGTGCCTTCTGGTGTCGCCTTCTGTGTCGTCTGTTTCGTCCTCTTGTGTGTTTCTTTCGTTTTAAGTCAAGTTCCAAAGCTTCTTGCCAATCTTTCAATGTCGCTGTCAACACCTGGCCACCAAAAGTAACCTCGTGCGCCTGCCTTCATGGCTTACTACTCCTCTCTGACATAAATGTCCTAAGTCAAGCACATCCTTTCTTGCCTTTGTGGGCAACATTCCTGCACTGAAAGTTCTGTGCTGAGTCTGCAGTACTGTGAAAACTGTTGCTTTTGCAGTTTATGCAGCTCTTAACTTTAAATAGCTGTGAGCACTCGGGACAAGAGTGGATCCCGTCTGGTAATTTCAGCGAGTTTACGTGGCCACAGTTCAAAACTTGGCGGTGACGCCCACATGAGTACTTCCGCCGGAGGTCAGGGCTCGTCGACTTGTGCCGCTCTTCCCCAGTGGATCCGTAGGAGTTCCACAAAGCGGTAGCAGGTTGCTCGTATAATACACAACAGAAATGGTACCCAGTGTGGGCGGTAACCCACGTACCCAACTGATTATAAGACGTTTGATGGTGAGAAAGGAATGCTTGGAGACTCATTCATGAGAAAGAACGCTCGACATACTCCGCTTAAGACTATCTGTGCGACGTGAAAGTCCACCATTTGTGACGTCACACCACCGGAGAGAGCGCGGAAATTTGTATGTTGGCTTCGACATCATCTTCATTTACGGTTTTCCTAATAGCTACATTACATTTCGAGACAATAGGTAGCAGACCGTTAAGACTAAAGTCTGGAATTAAGAAGATGCAATTTGTTTGGGTATACCTCAAGAACTTCTGGAGTACCCCTTTAAGGGTTAAAAGTAGAGAGAATAAAAACATTGGTGACAATTTCCTACCGCGGTAAGGCCAGCCGCCTGGAACGCGACCTCCAGCAGCGTGACACTTTGGCTTTTGTGACGTCATTTGCTGCGCCTTCGGGACCCACTTTTGATATCTGGCCGGAATATAACGCTAAACTCACCAGTCGCAGATTCGTTCCAGGGGTTGGCTTTTCGTCACCGCCAGAGCGAGATCTAATTTACCTGTCGCGGAGCGAACGAAGATAGCCTTCGTCGACGGTCGTACGCTAATGAGAGCGAAGAAGGCGGTTCGCGTGCTAAGGAGCGCTATTCGCAGACGGAACGGAAACGAAAAAGCACCGCACTGGTGAGACGTTCTCTCACAAATGTTGAGCGACTGTGAACTCGCAAACGGGTCAAAAATGTCTTAATGGTTGATCACGCTCAAGCCGTGGCGCTACGACCAATCAGCTGCCGAGAACGCTCTCACTCTTAGCTTGACCAAAATCGGACCTCAGGCATCGTATCCTTAGTGCTCTTGGGTTGCCAAAAACCCTCGTCGTAAATGAAGGGATTAGATTTATCGCACTTGCCAGTTTATTTATTGGTTCTCCGCTAGGTCGTTACGTCATACGCCCGCTGCACTCTTACTTGGTGCGTTATCCTCTACCTCGTGGCGCTGTGGGATCGCGAAGAGAGCTTCAATCGGGAGCCTGCTGCGCGCGCCCACGATCGCCTGTTGGGGTAACAACCTTTTATTTACCTTTTTTCATTACAAAACGGAAAAAGGTGAAAAAGAGGGCAAAAAGCTGCTACTGCAGCTTGACGAGGCCCTAGTTTCCATACGTACCTTGGCGGAAAAACAGCGTAAAATAAAAAATACGCTTGACCCAAAAAATTAAATATACACCAGCACACCACTCCAATCATTATACGTGTTTATATAGAAAGATAACTAAAAGACGTATGCCACTCAGATAGAAACAATTTCAGAACACATGCGTAAGCCTACACGGTATCATATAGAAAATGGGATTGTAGTAGTATGTCCGCTAACATTCGGTTTGACTTTCGAAATATACATACATCATTTGCTACAAGTTCATTTAGTAAAGATGGCAACACATACTTTAATACTGTAAAACCATAATTAGTACGGGTGTTGAAACATTCCAGATCTCGCCATGGCGGGTAATATATTTACGATCTAACTTAGTTAAACATGACAGTGCAGAAATGAAATAAATATTGTTGTGATTTAAGGCTACATTATAAGTCACCAACAACCGAAACTTGTGTAGCTGTTCAATAGGAATTACACGATGCTTGAAAAAGAGTTCCTTAGAATGATGCAAAAAAGAAACATTTGAAACAATTCGAATAGCCCTCTTTTGGGTTAGTAGTAGTCTTGTTAAGTTATGTTTTGTTGTTTGGCCCCAAACTAAATGGCAATATACATAGTAATTATAAACTAAAGAGTAATATAAAAGTAATTTTACACTTGTTGGAAAGACATAACGGTTTCTACAAGGAGACCAATAGATTCACTAGCTTTTGTATGGACATATTCAACGTGCTCATTCCATGATAATGATTCAGTGAAAAGTACACCCAGTGTTTTTACCGACTTTATCACCCCTAGTGTGGATGATCCTCAAGTTATTTGAAACGAATAAGATATTTGTCTACTTCGAGGTCGAAATAGCACACATTTAGTCTTTTCAGATTTTGTTTTTAGTACATTTACTTTGGTCCACAAGTCAATGTTTGAAAGAACTCCTATTGCTTTCCTTTCTATATCATCTGCTGAGCCGCCTTTAATAAAAATAGTGTCATTGGCATAAGACACGAGGTTTGCATGCGGTACGAAATTTTCAATGTCATTTATGAAGATTATAAACAAGAGTGGCCCGAGCACATTACCCTGAGGTACACCATTTCTAATTTGTTTAATAGTTGAAATATAGTTATTATTATTAACGAACTGCGTACGGTACTGTAGGTACGACTTAAATAGGTCTAGAGCAGTTTCACGTATACCGTAATTTTCTAGCTTCATGAACAAAATTTTGTGATTAATTAAATCGAACGCTTTGGAGAATCAATATATACACCCATGATGAGTTAATTATTCGCAAAACATTCTATAAATTGTTGCTTTTGTACTAACAGTGCTGATTCAGTTAAGCGATGTTTTCAGAAACCGAGCTGAGTATCAGAAATTATTGAAAATTTTTCTAGGTAAATATAAAGTCTTTTATGAATGATTTTCTCAAAACCTTTAAAAAAAATCGATAAAAGAGAAATAGGTTTTTAGTTTTTAAACGTATACTTGTCCCCACCTTTAAAAAAAGGCTCGCGCGGGTCGTGCTTGGTCCTGCTGTTGGCTCTACCTTTCACCACCTCTTGTGGAACCGAGCAAATTCGTCGGGTTGTGTATTGCACAATCCTGGGTTCGAATCCTATTAAGCTGCATCGTGAATCTCACTCGTTTACTCATTCATTCATTCATTCATTTTTTATTTGGATTTTCACCGGCAATGCCGGGTAGGGAGGCAGGGGCGAAAGGCATTTCTACCTGACCGGGCCCCCACCCCCTGTTCAGTTCAGAGCAGCACGCAGAGTACATTTGCCACGCTAAAAAAAAAAAAATACGCCAGCAACACGTTCCATGACTAAAACGCCGAGCAACATAAAAAATAGCAATACTGTTAAAATAAAATTGTGATAATATTGGAAGCAGAAACAACAGTAACACTTGTCAGCCCTCAGTTGCTTCTAAAAAGTTACAGTTTAAACGGCAAGAAGAGACATAAAAATATGGACAGTTAAGGGTGAATATATTTCACGCAAAACAAGATTGTCACGCGAATGAAATAAGAACATGGTCTAAAGCACAGTAAAATACTCATTCAAGATCCGCAGGGGATAACGGCGATAAAATCAGAAGCACAATCGACATCACCACTTGTCACAGCCCTTTGTTACTATGAAAATAACAGTCTGAACGGCAAGAAGAGACAAAATATGGACAAATAAAAAATAATATATTTCACGCAACACAAAAGTGGTCATCAGGAAAACAAGAAAGAGTAGAAGACGCATCCCAGATCTGCACGGGAAGGGTGACATGGTAAAGTAATGTAAAATATATACACACCGCAGAGTCGTGAAGATAATATAAATGTCGGCAGGTTTAACTTTGGTAATTATGAGTAAGTGATATTGTGTGTTATAAGAATGCTCTTTGCAGCTTGTTTATATTTTAGATAAGTATCAAAAAAATCGAGATGATCGTCAACCTGATTCAGCAAATTTGGTGCCTGATAACTCATTTTTGTTTTCCGTAGTTTGTAAGCATGCTCGACTTTCTTCTTTTGTCACGTCGAAATGTAAATCAATTATTTTAACGGTCTTGATTTGTTTCATAGAGTCTGTCCTTATTTATCGCTTGCGATAGTTTAAAGTAATATATTTGGATTGCCTTAAGAATTGCGTGTTTGGTGAAATGTTATGAGCTATTAAATTCGATTTTATTTGCTTTATAGTTTTTGAGCAAGCGTAGCGCTCTTTTCTGTATAACAATTATTTTGTCGTAATTGGAACACCTGGTGTGCTCCATACCAAAATTCCGTAGCATATTTTAGGATAGAGCAAAGTATAATACAACAATTTCTTTAGCCAGGTAGGAACAAGCGTTGCTATTTTTTGCATGGAACCAACCGACCTGCTTAGTTCTGACTTCAGTTTCGGACACATGGGTTGTGGACACATGGACACATGGGTTGTCCATTTTAACTCTTCATTGAATCAAACACCCAAAAATGTTTGATCCTGCACTTGTTCGATTAAATTATCTTCAAATTTATTAACAATCGAGCCATCGCTGGGTTTATTTACAGGTCTAAATATTATATATTTGGTTTTGTCCGTATTAAGTTGTAATTTGTTATTTTGAAGCCAGGACGACAGCTTTGTTAGATATTCGTTTGCTGATTTTTCTAGAGCCGATTTAGTCCTACCAGTGAAAAATACATTTGTCTCATCGGCGAACATGACCAACTTTGGTGAATCTGGAATGGTCATGATATCGTTAATATATGCGAGGAATAGCACTGGTCCCAAAATGGAACCTTGAGGGACGCCACACTTAATTTCTAGCTTTCTTGATAGTACATTTTTAATTTGAACACATTGAAAGCGGTTTTTTAGGTATGATGATATAAGTTTCAATGTTGTAGTTTATAGTTAATTATGCCTAATTATGAATACGATTAGTTGATTATGGCCAAGAATGTCTCCTTTTTGGATGCTTTTGTTTTATGTTGCCTCTGTCTGTGTGTAACACTTTTACGTCGCACTCGAGCGTGACACTTTTCGCGTCCAGTCGATAACTACAGTATTTGTGAAAACTGCGTTGCTGACAGCAGCTTGTGCCGTCACCTTGAGCGCGGATCATCACCCGCAACGAAAGGCCCGCAATTTGCGGCACACCCGATTTGCTCTGATCGCCTCCTTTATTCTAGAAAGCTTGTCAAGTCCACGTCGGAGCCATTGAGCGCGCGGCCGCCGGAAAAAGGCGAGGAGCAGCGCCGCACAGTTACACATATGGTAGCGCAGAGTCACTTCTAGGGTAACCTAGAGTAACTGTATAGGCCTCAGCCAGCGCCAACAACACAGGCGGTGGCCTCAATGCGAAACAACAAAAAACCGCCACCGAGGAAAGAGATAAAAGGCTACAAGCGCGTAGAGAAACGGGAGAGGGGTGGACAGAGGAGGGTTGACGCAAAATGTCCTCCTATCGTGAAAACAAAAAAGAAATAAGAAAAGAGCGCGTTTGTGTTTTTGGATTTTACCATTGGGGCCTAGTTTGGCGCTGCAGAGCTCCTGCTCGTAGAGTAAGTGTATATATATGATCCGCTTGCGGCGCAGAGTACGGCAATTACAGTGAACCAGGACACGTGGTAGTGTTGGTACCGGAGCGGCTCGCGTGAGACGTGTGATGTAGATCGCGATAGGTGTTGACAGCGGCGCATCGGCTGTAGGGTCAGCATGGTGGTGGTTGTGCTCGTGCACAGCGTGCACGCGCACGTGCGCCGGCGCGTGCGGACTACAGCGACTTGCTGCTGCCCTGTCAACTGCAGCGCCCTGATGATTGTTGTCTACACGCGCAGCCTCACAAGTTCCCATTGTCGCATCCCGCCGGTCCAAACACTACCCCGTATTCTAGTACACTATGCCGCAATGGTGCTTCCAGGGCGGCCATGTCGGACCCAAGGCCGCACTTCGGGAAGCCACCGTCACTTCTGCAAGAGCCCCGGATGTCCGAGCTACGCGATCGTCCTCCGAGCCGTCTTCTTCCCAGCCTTCGAAAAAGTGTTTTAAAACATGGCTCGCGTAATAAACAACTCTATTATACTGTATCCAGTGGTAACATATAATGTTGAAAGGTCAAGGAACCTTCCAGTTCGTTCTATTTTAGTATAGAATGTATAGTTTGCAAACGCAAAGCGACAAATATGTTCTGCCCGAAACTCGGCGCCTGCAAGGTCGCTTTCCCACACGACTTTTCGGATTCAGCTCCCTCTTCTATCTCCTTTCCCCTTTACAGCGGCGACGCTCTTTCTCGATTTGACGGGCATTTTAGAATAAATGTCTCTACTAAAAAGTCGGAGGGTTAAGGTTGCTTGTACTCCTCCACCTTGTTCTTCCTTTACGCAGTATTCTCTACGCGCAAACACGCTAAAGTACGGACCAAAAACACCGGCGTAGAAAAGGAAAGGGAATGAGTAAGGAGACAGACACGAGCAGAAAGACCAAGTTATGCCACTTGGGTTGATCTGGCCTATGTCCATTTTGTCCTTCCTAGCGAACTGCAATGCCATATGAAACGCCAATGCCGATTGGTTGCTTGTGAACCCTGCTATGTTAAAATACCGCGATTTTAACTTTGAATATATGTTGGTTTTTTTCTTCGCTGCCTCGCAACCCAGCGACCGTTAATATTTATACTGGAGCCGGCCATAGAGGATGTGGCAACTGTCGCATATTATGCCCAAAGCTGACGGAAAAAAATTAGCTGGAATTCGGTGTCCAAAAAAAAAATATATATTGAATCAGTTGAAGCTGTTTATACAATGTTTTCTTAAATCTAAACTCAAAAGTGTCTCCCGTCTTGACTTAATAGAAGTATTACAGTAAAGAAGAATGTTTCACTAACTAAAAAATACAACTAATTTTGTTCTAATCGGCAATTTCAACGTCGAAAAAAACAAGTTCCACCTTAAATTGTATTTCATAATGTAATTTCATTTACATTTAATATTGCTTCCACGCTGCTTTCAGTAATCGGAGGATTTATAAATTAATCAGTAATCTTAAAACATCTGGTAAGAAAACAATCAGTATATTTATAGAAGTGACTTAAATCATACGTTTATTCAAATCAAACAAAATCGGACATATGATCACGATTATATATTTATATATAGAGAGAGAAAAAAGACACTTAATTTTTTTTAAAAAGCCGTGAAAGCTACATTTACGCGGTTTGTGCAGTTGAGCTATGCGGCCAGGGGGACATATTATAGGGGGCTAATTGTAACGATCAGCCGCCTAATTAAGGAAAAAATGTTAATTAACTTTTTTATTGGTGTAAATAAACACAAAGGTCCCCTTAGAAACTTGATGAACGTCATCGAAAACAACTAAATTAGTAATTTTCAGAAAGACTTTGAGCACATGGTAACTGTAGTAGTGCGCTACATTTACCACTCGTGTAGCAGGTACAAGGCTGAGGCACTGATAAGAGACGGAAAAATCGCACGGGCGCCTTATCGATCAAGCTGAAACCGCCCAGGTAGCACGCCAGAGGAATGCCCAACTTGGGCAAAGGTCTGGCGAACATAAGGGCCCAACTTTGGCGCAGTTAGGTTTTTGCACCATGGCACTCATCAGTGCCAAAGTACGGTGCCTAAGTTGGGCGATCCTAGGGCATGCCAAAGTTTGGCTCTTCTCTGGTACGCCAGAGGAGTGCCAAAGTTGGTGCCATACTTGAGCCATAACTGCCATAGTAAATCCTAATCTGGGAATTCGGGGCATGCCAAGGTTTGGCGTTTCTCTGGTCCGCCAGAGGAGCGCCAAAGTTGGTGCCATACTTGAGCCATAACTGCCATAGTAAATCCTAATCTGGGAATTCAGGGCATGCCAAGGTTTGGCGTTTCTCTGGTCCGCCAGAGGAGCGCCAAAGTTGGTGCCATACTTCAGCCATAACTGCCAGAGCAACGCCTAATTTCGGTATTTGGGACGTGCCAAAGTTTGACTTTTCTCTGGTTTTGGCCCAAAGATGCCAGATGAGAGCCGAACTATCAGAAACTTTGGCACTTGTTTGGCGATTTTGCCCCAGAAATGCCAGATCTCAGCCGAACTACAAGGAAGTAAGCCTAACTCAGGCACATCTGTGGCAATTTTGGCCGAAAGGTGCCAGATGACTGCCGAACTATAGGAAAGTGAAGCCTAACTTTGGCACTTGTTTGGCGATTTTGGCCCTAAGGTGCCAGATGTCAGCCGAACTACAAGCCACTAAGCCTAACTCTGGCACATCTGTGGCAATTTTGGCCCAAAGGTGCCAGATGACAGCCGAACTATCAAAAAGTGAAGCCTAACTTTGGCATTTGTTTGGCGATTTTGACTCGAAAATGCCAAATATCAGCCGAACTACCGGGCAGTCAGCCTAACTCTGGCATTTGTTAGGCGATTTAGGCCCAAATATGCCAGATGACAGCCGAACTAACAGGCAGTGAAGCCTAAATTTGGCACTTGTTTGGCGAATTAGGGCCAAAATACCCAGACTCTTGCCAAGGAAGGTCAGGCTTGGCTCTACTTTGGCTTTTTCGGGCTTTTTAATGCCCTAAACTCCCAGACAAAAGCCAAATTTTGGCCCAGAACTCGGTGGTACCTGGGCGAGTACTCCACTAAAATCGGCTTTAAAAACGCCCCGCTGCTCTTTAGCAGGTGGCAAGCGGGTTATCTTTTAGTGCAGCAACACTGGGCGACGCGTACCGCAGTACCACCGTGACGTCACATCGAGGCCGTGCAGCCGACACAGTGTTGCCATCCTTCTCAAGCAGATAGTTTTGTTTTCCCGTAGACGCCAGAAACGAAACTTCGAGCCGTGACATCTATAAACCAAACATGCAATATCGAAACCTCGAATCTCGAAATTCAGGGACACTGAGTGAGCTGAAAACAGCACTAATGCTCAAATTCAAAAATATTGACCGGAGTCGGCCTTAAGAATTCAGCTCTACGACCTTCTTATCTAGAGGTGTTGTGTCCGGCGGCCGAGATGACCGAAAGGAGGAAAAAGGGTTAAATGTACAACGCTAGAGCTACTGATCGAGTAGGCAAGTCCTGCTCGCGTTATTAGGCCATCCGCTATCGAGACGCTGTGATAAGATAACCGCGTGTGACTGACCGCTGATCCGACAGTCCCGAGGGCATCGGCCGGAAACAGCTGAAAGGGCCGGCGTCGTGCCGCCGAGATAGCGAGGCTTCGAACTCTCCTATTGACGTTATCTACTGTTATCGAGCGTGGGATACTCACTGGACGGGGCCCCGCTCCAGAGTTTGGGTGGTACTCGTGCTCCACCAGCTGAACGTCGATGCCGATTTCGCGTCGAATCTTTGCCCCCGCGCTCGACCGAGGTCGATGACATAGAGCACTCGGTCTTACTCGTCGCACGTAAAAAACGCAATCGAAGGCTCGAACACAAAACCAGGAACTCGCGTTCTAAAAACGCAAGTCACCAGGAAATGTGCGCTGATAGAATGAACACGAGATTTTACTTTCTCATTAGCTCTGCTCACGAGGAATTTTCTCGGATCTTAACGCATTCCGAGCTCCGACACGTTTGGGATCCTTCCGTTCTTCGCAGTAATTGGCGACCTGACTGTTGTGCACAAACAAACGAACTTTTGTCTTGTTTTCTTTGTGCATCAGTGATCAGCTCTCGCGCGCGACAGCTAACAGAGTCCGCCATGTGGCCCCTAAATTTTGCGAACTATGAGTGAGAGGCGAGTGTCGTTTTCGTACGGTGTTTAATGTCGCTAAACTCCATCTTGAATGGGAACAGGCTCATGTGGTGCGGCTTTGAAAAAATGTAACTATCGCAACCCGACCCCTGCATATAAAAGACCCAGAGTGAGAGGTTATAAAAAAAATTTGTCTAATACCAAAAGGCGTAAAAAAAAGTCAGAAACAATAAACAAAAGGTCTTGTCCGTCCCTCTGTTTATTCTTTCTGATGTTTTAATCATTACCACCGCGCTCACCATAAATTTCGGAGAAGGGGTTTAATGCGTCTAATTCCGATTTTCCCTCGGTGTGTATGTGAGTGTATTTAACTTCCTGTCACAAAACATGGACTTCATTTAAACCAGACATGTACGTTATAGATTACTAGTAACGAGTTACCTCTATCCTAGTTACGTTTTTCTGTAACGAGTAACGTATTAGTTTTTCTTTGTTTCTTTCTTTTTAGAAAATAAACGATAACGTACTTAGTTACTCTTAAGGCCAAGTAACAAGTAACTGTATTTTGTTACGTTTAAGGAGTAAGGTTTACAACGACGTTTAAACAGCCTCGTTTTAATTCTAACCTGAGTATGCGTCTATTGCGACAAAGGCAGATGGGCAACCCGAGAAAGCAACTAAGCAGTATGACAGTATAGCAAGGTTCATCGCTGAACACGTCAGTCGAACTCTACGGTTGGGAATGTCCTTCGCCCAGAGAAGACAATAAGTTTCGTTGGTTGATCATTCTAGAATCGTGCAGAGACCGAATGAAAACCCGGAGGTTGCCAACGCGGCACGGCACAGTACCCATTGTCAACTTAGAACTTTAGAAGCAGAGAGAACAAGAGAGCGAGAAAGAGAGAGAACCGAACCCAAGATTCACCACCTCTTTCTGAAGTACAACACCGCCGTTCCTTCGAGCGCGTCAATAGAACGCCTCTTCCGCGTCACCCGAGATGTATTCTCAATGAAGCGGGAAAACAGAACAGATGAAAACTTCTAGAGAACTACTGAAAAGGAAACAATAAACCATGAAACGAAAGTTTCCAGGACATTTAAACACTTCTTATGAGTTGTGAATGCGAAAGCAAGAATGTCGTTCTTCCGTCCCTTAGTTCGTCTGCGGCTTACTAGCATGGACGTTCCACTAATGCCGCTTTTGCGGCTGACGGCCGATCGCGCGCTCCCGTAAAGTGGCCGCGCCGCGCTGAACTCAGGCCGTGCAGCCACTCCGGAGTCTGGCCATGCGGGTCTGCTTGCTGGCTCGGCGGCCAGCCGCTCCCTCTCACCGGCGGCAGGGCCACTGCGCCGCCATGGAGAGGGCTCCTCTGGTGGCGTTTCTTGGAACGACGCCGTGCGAGAGCCAATAGAAGCCTCGTTCTTTGAAACTGTGACGCGCGCCAGCCAATGGTAGCCTATCCATCAGATCGCTGCTTCAGACGACAGGCTTCGCTCCATTGGGACAGGGAGTTTAGGGTGCCGCTTAGCGCGGCTTCAACAGCTGATGGCGTCGGTTCGCTCCATGGGACAGTTAATGTTTTCACATTACAAACAGTTTGGTATTTGGTCGTCAAAGTAACGAGACGTAACTCGCTGCATTTAAGGTGAAGTAACGCGTTTCTTTTGAGAATAGGTAGCGAGTAGCGCACGCATTTAGTTATCTTTTGAGCGAGGAACGAGCAACGGTATTCAGTTACTTTTTGGGGGTGCATATGTCTGGTTAAAACTGATCATATGATAAGGAACTCTTCGAACTATTTTTAAACGGAAAGAACTTCTTTTTTTCAAAATAGTAAACTCATTTTTAAGGGAAATTCTGTCTTAAAGTCAGACTGCTAATGCAAACTAACCGCTGAAGGCTTTTACACCAGGCAACAATTTATGTTACGGTATTTCGTTCGTGTGTGTGTTATCAAAAATTATATCGTGCCTCAAATATTCAGTGTCCCAAAGAGCAAAGGAGTGGGACTCTGTTCCTGTCGTGCGTGAAATTCAGTCCTGCCACTTGCAGCAGTGTACGCGGTCCAACACTTCTCAACCACAGCTGTTTGTAGCAAGAACAGAAGATGCAGAAAATATATATCTTTGAAATTAAAGTCTCCTACGGTTGCGAAAAGCAGATCGAGGTTGCGAGGTTGCGGTGCCACTGAGAAGAAACGAACGGTAATCGCTACAGGCAAAACGCAAAAAAAAACAAAATTTCCTCCTTGGAGTTTTAGTAGAGCGCCGTGACCGACTCAGGTCAGCCTCCGGCAGAAGAATGCTCGCGGCAAGTGCCGAATGTGCACACTGGATCTTGATTCATTAAACTCGTTTCAATTGTACCCTTTTAAACATTTTCAATTGAAAGCTGTTGTTGACGGCTTGAGAGTGCCTGGGGGCCCATACAGAGAGCAACGTTTTGTGAAAAAAAAAAATACAACCAAATATGACGTGTAACAATATGAGCACACGTAAACACCGTATGAATGCATATAATTCTATATGGCACAAGTCAAACACTAAAAACAATTATCAACCGTTGATGGGATTATAAATGACATAGATAAAATTTCCCTAGATGACTTGTCTTTTTTAGCAAAAATTACAATAAAATCTTCAATACCAAAACCTTGCCATATACAAGTTTAAGACTAATGCATTATCATCGATTATGTACAAAACCATTCTGGCATTTTTTACTAGTAAATGTACCAAAGTTAATATTTTGTTCTAGATACTTGTTTAAAGTAAAAGGTAAGTTATATGTCAGCGACTGCGTGAAGTATTCAGTGCGCCGGCGCGGCACTAATCACCTGTCACAGCTGCGGGTGCGAGGGTCACTTATTTGCTTCGATAGGTGAGCTATTATTTTTAAAAATGATCCGAAACTTTCATTTGACAAGAATAAAGAATGCAATAAACGAAATTCATAAATATCTTTTACACTTATACCATAATGTGTGAAAAATTGTGCGGTTGATTGTAAGCTTGGCACATTAGCCATATATCGAATCGCTTTCTTTTGAAGAACAAGTATGGTGTCTTCGTTTCCTGCTGTGGTCGTGCCCCATACGAGCGTGCAGTAATTTATGTTCGAAGTTAATAGGGAATGATAAATTTGAACTTTTGCATTGTCTGGAAGGATGTGTTGACATCGTGACAAGGCTCCTGTCGCCGATGATGAGGACTTAGCTGAAGCTTCAATGTGTGTGATCTGTCCACGTATATATTGGCAGAAAATGTAACTCCAAGGATGCCGTGTCTGTTAACTATTTCAATGGGAGTGTCACCGAGTAATAAATCGGGTGTTATTTGTGTCCGCTTATGTGTACTTTTGAATAAAATAGCCTTAGATTTATTTGCATTTACGTTCTCCTTGGACCAGTGCCACAGTTTCGAAAGTTCCCTTTCGACTTTTAAAATTATTTCATTTGTGCCCCATCCGGAAACCAACAGCCTCATGTCATTCGCATAGATCACGTAGACTGCGTTACTATCCCGCGGAACAACACCATTAATATACAGATTGAAAAGGAACGGCTCAAAAACACTTCCACGTGGAACCCCGGCAGTAATTAATGAAATGTTATTATCTATTGCTACACACTGCTTCTGGTCGTAAAGGTAAGATTGAAATAAAGATTGGGCAACCTTGCGGACACCGTATGCGTGCAACTTCTTTAGCAATATCTCGCGGTTTATGTAATCAAATGCCTTACTGTAGTCAATGAATATTCCGAGGGTAAGCAGATTTTCTTCAATATTCTTACTTAATAATAAGTTCCTTTATTGTTAAAAGTGATGTTTTTTGTTGATTTTTCCTGTCGAAAGCCACGTTGACAGTCTATAAGTGTGTCGTGTTTAGAAAAAAAAGTTGTTGACGCGTAAAAAAATTATTCTCTTAAGTCTTTTAAAGAACACCGGAAGAATGGATACTGGCCTATAATTGTTAAAGTAATTTTTTTTTCTCCTGCTTTAAAGATTACCGAAACTTTTGCCTTTTTTCATCCTACTTGGAAAGCAACCAAATTCTAGAAATAAATTAAATATGTAGTTTATACAAGGAGCGATAGCATCAATTACGTATTTTACAGGTTTTATCTGAACGTCCTCTATGTCTGCTGAGTGGGTGTTTTTTAAGCTTATAAATGTGCGACAAATCTCGATTTCATACGTAGGTTCAAGGAACACGGTTGCACTACATTGTTACCCGGGTCTCGAACCAGTGATGTTATTCACCGGTCTAACCATATTCACAAAATGCGTATTCAAATGCTCGGCTAATATGACCCCTGAAAGTTTGTTGTTTCCTATTGTTAATTCAGTTGTGTTACAGTTCTTGTTTTGTCGTTTCAGAACCTCGCTTATTATCTTCCGTACTCTTTCAGGGCGCTTTTTGGACACCTATAGAAAAAAGGTGTACTAAGATGTATTTGCCTTCCTTAACTCGGCGGTTAGCTTGTTTCTATGTTGTTGGTTTTTTTAAGCTGCGAGTTTACACGGCTCCCTCGTACGCAAGAACGCTTTAAAAAGTTTTTTTTTTTTTTAGTTGATCATTCCTAAATGATCAGGTCCTATCCAAGGCTTTCTAATTTTTTTTTTTTTTGCTTTTCGTTTATGCGAGGGAAAGAGGCATTGTAATGGTGAAGAAATATTGATAAGAATTCGTCATAAGCGTCACTACCCTTGGTTTTGCTGTAGACGTATGACCAGTCAGCATTGACGGTATACCTACGGAAGATATTCAGTTTCGTTGATCATTTTTAAATGTTCAGGTCCTATCCAAGGCTTTCTAATTTTCTTTTTTTTGCTTTTCGTTTATGTGAGGGAAAGAGGCATTGTAATGGTGAAGAAATATTGATAAGAATTCGTCATAAGCGTCACTACCCTTGGTTTTGCTGTAGACGTATGACCAGTCAGCATTGACGGTATACCTACGGAAGATATTCAGTTTCGTTGATCATTTTAAAATGTTCAGGTCCTATCCAAGGCTTTCTAATTTTTTTTTTTGCTTTTCGTTTATGCGAGGGAAAGAGGCATTATAATGGTGAAGAAATATTGATAAGAATTCGTCATAAGCGTCACTACCCTTGGGTTTGCTGTAGACGTATGACCAGTCAGCATTGACGGTATACCTACGGAAGATATTCAGTTTCGTTGATCATTTTTAAATGTTCAGGTCCTATCCAAGGCTTTCTAATTTTTTTTTTTTTTTTGCTTTTCGTTTATGCGAGGGAAAGAGGCATTATAATGGTGAAGAAATATTGATAAGAATTCGTCATAAGCGTCACTACCCTTGGTTTTGCTGTAGACGTATGACCAGTCAGCATTGACGGTATACCTACGGAAGATATTCAGGTTTCTGCTTGATAGGCCCCGATATGTCAATTTAGATTGACGTGTTGTTTCCCATTAAGTAGAAGTAGAATACGCTATAAAAATTGGAAAGTGATCACTTATAGCATATTGTACCGGGCACGTGAAGAGGTGTGTCTATATTTACAAAGAAATGGTCAAAAATGGATTGACGAGTGAGTGATACACGAGTTGGGGTCGTGATGCCATTCTGGAAACCGCACGAGTTTATTCTGTTATTAAAATCACGGGAATGCGTGTTGTCATCAAGCATACTTATATTCAAGTCACCCCCGATTAGCAAGCGATAAAAGATGAATTGATGCGAAATCTCATATTTCTTCAATAAAGTCAAGAAAAACGTTCCGGTTACCAGAGGTGTGACGATGCACAACCGCAGACGTTTCATGGTTACTTTGCAAACAAAGTGCTTCGTAATCTGTTGTGATAAGCGTGAATCTTTCCAGCTCTTCGCATGACAATTGATGTTTAATATGCATCGCTACGCCACCACCTCGCATTCCACTTCGATTTATTAAATAATGATTGTATTCATCCGAGACTGACATATCGCTATCTGTGTGATGCCATGTTTCAGAAAACCTTACAATGTCAAATCGGAAGTTAAACTCGTCAAAAAAAAAGTAGAAAACTTGATCCTGCTTAGGCGCAAGAGATCGCGCGTTGACATGAAAAAACGAAAAAAAGTCGTTTTACTGCTTTCGTAATGCAATATCAGGTGATGATCGGAGGTCCTGATATAGCATTTTAGAAGAAAAAAAGAAATATTAGCCTAGCAGAGTTTACGCTTATACAATTTCGCAGAAGTCACTTTCAGATACGATGTGCACTACCCGACTTTGCCCTGTTTTGCGTGCGAAGATATTATCGTTCCGCGTCCACAGAAATCGTCATTGGCACTCCCGTTTCTTGGCAATCGCCAGAGAAAGAAGCCGTTTCAGCTCAAGACATAAGTGCTCATTCGGATGAACTTGTGTTTCATTCTCCATTCCGACATCACGGTTCCTGATGCGACTCTTACGAGCCTTCTCAAGAACGGTGTCCCTTTTCTGCCTGCTTCCGAACTGCACAAAGACGCTGCTCTTGCCCTCCTCAGCGCGCTCCACGCAAGGTCAATAAACGTGTTTTCAATCAATCTCGCGTAGGTGCGCGACGACAAGCCTCAACATCGTCGGCGGCAATGGGTTCAACATTCAGGTCCCCTATCTTACTCACGAGCTCAGTGACGTTTTCATTTTCGTTCTGCGCAAGCCCTCTTCTTGTAGTACGTTAGACCCGCGCGAGTACGCTCCCGTTAAACAACCCTGATCTGAAGTTGTTCAATAGGACTCTCGTTCTCTTCGCACCTCTCGCGCAAGCCCTGGTTTTCCTTCTTCAGAGCCTCGCTTTCGCCGAGTGCCTCCTCGAGCTTTTTCTTCGTATCTTCAAATTCCGCATTAATGAAATGCATGCTCTCTTTTAGCCCCCTCATTTCAGCACGGAACTCGCGAAGCTCACTAGGAAGTTCTCATAACGTATCCCTTGGGTTGTCTGAGATGCGTCAGATCGTTAACTCGGAAGATATTCAGTTTCGTTGATCATTTTTAAATGTCAGGTCCTATCCAAGGCTTTCTAATTTTTTTGTTTTTTTTGTTTTTCGTTTATGCGAGGGAAAGAGGCATCTATAATGGTGAAGAAATATTGAAAGAATTCGTCATAAGCGTCACTACCCTTGGTTTTGCTGTAGACGTATGACCAGTCAGCATTGACGGTATACCTACGGAAGATATTCAGGTTTCTGCTTGATAGGCCCCGCTATGTCAATTTAGATTGACGTGTTCTTTCCATAAGTAGAAGTAGAATACGCTATAAAAATTGGACGTGATCACTTATAGCATATTGTACCGGGCACGTGAAGAGGTGTGTCTATATTTACAAAGAAATGGTCAAAAATGGATTGACGAGTGAGTGATACACGAGTTGGGGTCGTGATGCCATTCTGGAAACCGCACGAGGTTATTCTGTTGTTAAAATCACGGGCATGCGTGTTGTCATCAAGCTTACTTATATTCAAATCACCCCCGATTAGCAAGCGATAAAAGATGAATTGATGCGAAATCTCATATTTCTTCAATAAAGTCAAGAAAAACGTTCCGGTTACCAGAGGTGTGACGATGCACAACCGCAGACGTTTCATTGTTACTTTGCAAACAAAGTGCTTCGTAATCTGTTGTGATAAGCGTGAATCTTTCCAGCACTTCGCATGACAATTGATGTTTAATATGCATCGCTACGCCACCACCTCGCATTCCACTTCGATTTATTAAATAATGATTGTATTCATCCGAGACTAACATATCGCTATCTGCGTGATGCCATGTTTCAGAAAAACTTACAATGTCAAATCGGAAGTTAAACTCGTCAAAAAAAGTAGAAAACTTGATCCTGCTTAGGCGCAAGAGATCGCGCGTTGATATAAAAAAAAGAAAAAAGTCGTTTTACTGCTTTCGTAATGCAATATCAGGTGATGATCGGAGGTCCTGATATAGCATTTTAGAAGAAAAAAAGAAATATTAGCCTAGCAGAGTTTACGCTTATACAATTTCGCAGAAGTCACTTTCAGATACGATGTGCACTACCCGACTTTGCCCTGTTTTGCGTGCAAAGATATTATCGTTCCGCGTCCACAGAAATCGCCATTGGCACTCCCGTTTCTTGGCAATCGCCAGAGAAAGAAGCCGTTTCAGCTCAAGACATAAGTGCTCATTCGGATGAACTTGTGTTTCATTCTCCATTCCGACATCACGGTTCCTGATGCGACTCTTACGAGCCTTCTCAAGAACGGTGTCCCTTTTCTGCCTGCTTCTGAACTGCACAAAGACGCTGCTCTTGCCCTCCTCAGCGCGCTCCACGCAATATAAGGTCAATAAACGTGTTTTCAATCAATCTCGCGTTGGTGCGCGACGACAAGCCTCAACATCGTCGGCGGCAATGGGTTCAACATTCAGGTCCCCTATCTTACTCACGAGCTCAGTGACGTTTTCATTTTCGTTCTGCGCAAGCCCTCTTCTTGTAGTACGTTAGACCCGCGCGAGTACGCTCCCGTTAAACAACCCTGATCTGAAGTTGTTCAATAGGACTCTCGTTCTCTTCGCACCTCTCGCGCAAGCCCTCGTTTTCCTTCTTCAGAGCCTCGCTTTCGCCGAGTGCCTCCTCGAGCTTTTTCTTCGTATCTTCAAATTCCGCGTTAATGAAATGCATGCTCTCTTTTAGCCCCCTCATTTCAGCACGGAACTCGCGAAGCTCACTACGATCCTCTCTCCCTGACGTAGACGCCGCGGGTTTAGTCACCGCACTTCGCGATCAAAAACAGACAATTAAACTCCGCAGCAGCGACAGCAGTAACAATATACAGTTGCGGTGGAAAAAATCACCACACCAACCTGCGGAGCGAACAACACTTGTTTAGGCGAAGCGGCAGCTGGCTGTCGCTGCTGCGGAATGTGTTCGTGCGTTTTTTTGTTTTTTTTTTCCCCTATTTAAATCTGGTCGTCACCAGCCAAGCCTCCCTACGAACGGTAGGCTCCGAAATTTACTGATCCGAGAAATCTGTATTTAAATTGTTGACTCGTGCTTCGAACTCATCGGCTTTTGTATGAATTCTTATTTTTCACGAACTCCCGTCACACTGCTTTCTCTTTACAAACTTTCTACATTTTTCGACCGCTTTCTTGCCCTTGTTTGAAATCGGCAACATCCTATCTTTCTCTACTCCCGTTACGGCAATTCTGTATATTTAGCGCTCTCTAAATTCAAAAACAAAAACAAAATCCAAAGCATTTTTGAAGGGCCTGATAGGAGAGATACGAGCCTCGATCTGTGAATTTCAATTTCAATGACAATTTATGGGAATATTAAACAAACGCGTCCAAATCATATTTGAAAATGACCGCATCTCCACGTGGTGAATGATGTGGATTGGGGCGAAGCTCTGGTGGTGTTGATGATACAGATTTTATTGTTCATAAGTAGTGCTGATGGTGCTGATTTTTTTTTATTGCTCATAGGTAGTGCTCAGTTCCGGGTTGCGTTTCGACTTCATTATTACTGCTTTATGGTCGCTGAAATGCAGAGCCAGTGGTTCTTCTAGCGGATCAGCTTGGATCCGCTAGAAGCCATGGGAACGCATCTCCACCGCTTAAGTCAACGGTCCATGTCAGAAAGAGAATGTGTGGTATGGAACGTGGTTATATACGCATTTGAGCATTTGACCGCAGCGCCCTCTCGTCTATAAACATTGAGCCAATGCATGCAAGGTTTAACACGATTATATACGCATTTGACCGCAGCGCCCTCTCCTGTATAGACGTTGAGCGGCTACATGCAACGTTTCATCCATGACAGAAACTCCAGCTCTTGAGTTACTACCACAACTCAGAGCCCCCTACTCGTCCCGCCGTCGTGGCCGAGTGGTTAAGGCGATGGACTAGAAATCCATTGGGGTCTCCCCGCACAGGTTCGAATCCTGTCGACTGCGCAAACATTTTTCTCTTCTTTTAAGAAGACAGATGGGATGGCAATCGATGTGAGCACGGACGGACGGATTGACGGACGGACAAGGCTAGACCCTAAGGAGCTTCGCCCCTAAAAATTTCAGTTTCCAGTCTTTTAAGACCCGGATTCATAAAGCTCTGAATTGCTTTGTAATCGATAATACATGTTTACCTCCTTTTATATTGTGTACAGTCTCTGCACATCCCATTTGCATCTCTGGACTATTTCCTCTCCCGAATACAAAGTGTTTCGTCGGGATCGAGATTATGACAAACGTTCCGTTAAATTCGGTGGTGGAGTACTAATTGCAGTTAAGAAACATTTACGGGCTATTCGCCGGTTTGATCTCGAATCCGAGTGCGAGTCCAGTTTGGATTGAAATACCTCTTCGTGATAACAATAGCTTACTTATAGACACTTTTTATTTTCCTCCTATGTCGACAAATCTATTTTTTCTGGCCAATTAGATATTCTAGGGGATAAATTGAGTGTGAATCAATATCGTATACTCATACATGGTGATTTAAATATTCCTGAAAGAAACTGGAATTCGGTACATCCTGCACTGTCTTCTCATACCGCATCATTTAAAGCGAATGCCCTTTTTTATTGGTTAACCTTCTCGGATTTACCCAATTGAACGGTCTTCATAACTCAGCAGGACATGTGCTGGATCTGGCCTTGGCCAACTTTCCAATCGACAGCCTGATGTCTGTTTCCAATCCGCTTGTTTTACCGGATAATTGGCACGTTCCTTTTTGTGTTTCCTTTCTGATTTCTGTGGGGAAGGTAAAGCACAAAAACCGTGAGTCACTTGCTTTCTCAAGAGGCGATTACTTTGGCCTTTATCAACATTTAGATAATGATCGCACAACCGCAACTTCGTCATCAATAAACATAGCTGACTCGTTTGGTAATATGTTGTCTGAGCCCGAAGATGCATCAAATGCATTCGCGAGTTATTTTTCCTCGGTTTATTCTTGCGGCCAAACTGAACTGCTTCTGCATGGCGTCAGTGATAATGCCAGTGATCACCTGTCAATTGTATCTTTTGAAATTACTGATATTGAACTTGCTATCAGAAAACTGAAGCCAAAGTTATCAGTTGCATTTGACGGCATTCCAAGCTTCATTGTTAAAGGATGCTCCTCTATTTTCACGCCCGTCTTAACGCATATTTTTAACTGGTCGTGGCAGAGCCTTACATTTCCTTCCCCGTGGAAGAACTATATTACTGTGCAAGTACATAAGAATGGTAGAACGGGTGATGTAAACAATTACAGACCTGTGTCGTTGCTATCTCCCTCTGCTGAGATCTATGAAATTGTTTTATTAGAGCGCATTTCAAACTTTTTAAAGCATAAGATAAGCCCTTCACAACACGGCTTTATGCATGGAAGGTCTGTTGAGACAAATCAGGTGTCTTTTTTGAATTTTGTTTCGCCTACTTTGTGTCAACGTGGACAGGTAGACGCAGGCAAGTAGTTAGGGGGGTGGCCCATGGGGCCATCCCCATGGGCCGCCCCCCTTCGAAATCTTGCATTTTGCTGGGGCCTCCTCTCCCCCTCCCCCTCATACAGCTTTTTGTCATGGGCGGACCCCCCCCCCCCCCCCCGAAACAGAATCCTGGCTACGTGCCTGGGTAGACGTTGTATATTTTGACCTTTCTAAGGCTTTTGATCAGGTAGACCATTCGCTCCTTGCACACAAACTAGAATCCTACGGCGTGAGTACCTACCTTTGTTCCCTGCTTCTAGATTATTTGTCTAATAGACACACATTTATTCGTGTTCTTGGACATCACTCCCGGCCTTATGTTTCCTTTTCGGGTGTGCCACAAGGCTCCATACTTGGGCCGATCTTTTTCAATGTTTTTATTAATGATTTGTGCTCAATTGTTGGCACTTCGGTCATCTAACAATGTGCAGACTATGTCAAGTTGTTTAGGCAGATCATATCCTTGGAAGACTGTGAAAAACTTATGGAGGATGTTAGGCGTGTGTGTAATTGGTGTAGTCAGAACATGCTAACGCTCAATCTTTCTAAAACCGTTATTATGTCTTTAACTAGAAAGGTAGAAAAAATAAATTTTTGTTACTAGGTTGGCAATGATCCTCTGCGAAGAGTCGAGTGCACGCGTGATCTTGGTGTATACATAGGCTTCTCGTTATACTTTACTGTACATGTTAACAACCTTTTAAATGCCTTTTTGCGTAAGCTGGGAGCAATTTCTAGAATCATGCGTGAGTTCTCCACATCAACCCGTATTCTACGGGTATATTTCTCGTTAATCCGAACCAAGTTGCAGTTTTCAGTCTGGAATTGTATTAGTTCTACGAGCCAAGAGATGATTGAAAATGTTCGAAGGCGTTCTGTTTTCGAATTGTTTACAATCGTTACATTGGTCGCACTGTTTATTATTCTTATGCGAGACTGTTGGAACAATGAAAATGCCCAACTTTGAGTTCCAGACGGCATGAGCGCGATCTTGTTTTCTGTATGCATGCAATGATGAATTAATTGGTTGCCCAGATCTCACATCTGCTCTTAATATTCACGTTCCGAGTCGCGTTTTCCGTGTTTCTTCGACTTTCCATGTTAATCACATCATCCAAACCAGTCCTATGACCCGTATTCAACACTTCTACAATACCCTCAGGGGAGCAGATATTGACGTTTTTAACCCAAATTTTGTAGCTTTTAAGATTTTGTAACTAACCTGTGAACATTTTTTTGTGCATCATTCAATGCGTCAAGCTGTTCATGAGCACAGAAAATAAACAAATGAATGAATGAATGAATGAATAAAGCGACAACAGTTTTTCTTTCATAAATATCCAAAGGGACGGTTTTACGCAAGTCACAAAAACGTTCGCGACCCGCCGACAGCGACTTTATGATTTTTGTTCCACACGAGGAATTTCATCTTCCGCAAAAATAGTTCGAATATGTTTTTGCGCTTGCACAAGTAAAATATATCTTTTGGTAAAAATAAAAAAATGGCGATCGGGCATTGTCGTTCGATCCTATCTGAAAACGCCCAATATAAACAATCTCAGTCAATCGCAATCCTTTTTTTTTCAGTCTCTGTATTTGGTTTCGCGTTGTGCGGCCCTCCACGGTGGCCGATCTATCGGCACTCACAGGCGGCGCAAGCTCAGGTTCTCCCGCGCCCTACCTCCTATATTATGTTACCGCCAAGTTTGTTGGCTGATCAGTTTGCAAAGTCGCTCCGATTGCTTCCTTTACCTCGCGTAGACGCGACGGAGACGGGGGATCGGTGGCCGAGGGAGTTCGAAGAAGACGACGAGCTCAATGGCCGCGTTGGAAAATAGCTCCGTAAAGAAATTCTCAACGGCTAAGCCTAGCCGGGAATATTCTGAAACCATTTCTGCCTCTGCTCCTTCTGCACCAAGTACAACGGAGTACAAGATCTTACTGCCACCTCTTCCCAACGGTAAGCTGCTTGAACACTCACTGATTCTTCTAGTGGACCCATCAGCCCGGTCATACCGCATCAATGATTTCGGTCGTGCTTTGAAAAAAATCATCAACCCAAACGAGCTAGTTTCGCTTGGGGCCTACCAGTACAATCATGTGTGGCTGGGCTGCTCACAGTGCGTTCTGCCAAAAAAAAAAGGAAGATTGCCGCAGCTTCGAGAGATCCAAGTATAGAACAAGACATGTTTGATAAGAGACGGGAGCAAGACTGCGCTGTCCATAAGGACGCACTGGGTTCCAACTAGCCTCCCAGATGCAAACGTAGCAAGTGCTTTTTCTACGTTTGGAAAAATAAAAAGAATCGTTCGAGACAAGTGGCACTACTCCGGCTTCGAAGAAGTAGAGACGACCACAAGAATTCTATCAATTGAACTGAACGAAGGGGTGGCGGCGGACAACTTGCTGCATCAGCTCAAGATTCTGGGAACCACCGTACTTGCCTGGCAGAGCACCGCAATGTCTGTGATGCAGGCAAGTCGGACACGTCCGGGGCCAGTGCCGCGCTCCTTGGTGTAGCGCATGCCGAAAATTCGGCCACGATCCCGAAGACTGTATTCAAACGTACGCCAACCGAACGGCTGCATCTCTCCAGATTCCTACAGAATACTTGATGGACGCAGAAGAAACAGCGCAAACAGAGGTTTCGGCAGAGGTTAGCACCATTCACAGCACAGTCCACGCAGAGGCAGCCTCACGGACTGAGAAGTGCGAAGACACGTCGGCGTCGTCAGGCTCTGCAACGAAGGAGACGGTGAGCAACACCTACTCGTTCAGTGATCTTGTCCCTGAAGACCAAGCTGAAAAGCCAATGAAGTCAGAGGAAGAGGCGTCCGAAATGGATGAAACCAGCGACGAAGAAATGCTTGGGAAAAGAAAGGGAGAAGGAATTCTGTGCACGTCAGATCCTGGCTCCACATCTCAAGGAGGAAGAGGCGAACGAAATCTTTATCTCCCAAAGCTCCCATCACCGAGCAGGATTCCATCCTGTCCGGCCACGAGGACCTGATGAATCAATTAGTTGGTGTAGTTTGAAATTCCTACGGCTGCACGACCAAAGGACGCGGACTGACCTGACGGAGATAATCCCGATTTTAGGCCTACAGGTGCTATGGCGGTCAAGAGCAGTCATGACAGAGTGCATACTGAACCCTAAACCGGCGTGGTGACACTTTGATAACAAATTGGACAAGACGTTTAGAACTTTAGAACCAGTTGAAATAGGAAACGTCTGAGAAACACTCTGGGGAAAGGTCAGAAGGTAGCACTAAATTTTTATGCTTCGAGAAGACTATCCGTCGCCTTCGCACGTGCCTCACTCTAATATACTTTTTTAGATCTTCGAGTGTAATACACATCCAGAGCTGAGGTTATTGCACTCGTTAACAATGTTGTAACGTTTAGCCGATTCGCTTTGCACCTGGGGTCATTGAATGCAATGTCTAAATTATGTAACGTTCTTTTTTTGCTTTAGCATATGTATATACCTCATTTTTTTCATTCTTGCTACTTACGTTTTTAACCAGTAAATAAAGATTTGCTAAAAAAAAAAGGATCGGTGGCCGAGTGGGCTAAAGCGCACACCCAGCTCGACGCGCGTGAAGCGGAAGCTCGCGCTGCGGAACCCAGGGATCCTGGGTTCGAGCCCCACCCTTGACCGTCTCGATATGAATGCGCATCGCACCGGTGTGCGGTCGTGTAACACTACTGCGTGAGCGCACTGAAGACCCCAGGTTAGCAGTAGTACTGCACTGGCAACATTTCTCATTAATAGTGTAAACCAGTGTCGGTCCAGTCTGGCATACCGGCCTTACGCTGTATAAATCACTTAATGTCCAATGTGACTTCGATTGTTGACGGAGACGCTACAGGCCGGCTGTTGAAACAGGCACCGCGAAGCATGTTACAGGGTGGCGCCTCCCGATCGGTCCGGCCCATGGGCATTTGTGGGTCGGTTGTACGAGAATGTATTAGGAATTTTCCCTTCAAAACTACCGTCCACCTCTGTGATGTCAATTTGTCTTTACCTGACCCCCCCGTAGCTTTTTTACGCCTGTTAATAATAATGAAATTGCCAAGAATGGGTAAGTGCACGCCCCATTTATCGCAACAACGTTAGCGTCAATTTGGCCATATTTCTCGCTTTATAACTTCAAAGCCACACAGATATTGCAGTATGTTTTTTTTTGTAGATTCTGTAAGTACATACTACAAACGTTAATTTCGGAGAGTTTAAAAAATATTAAAGATGGTAATTTTTTTTAAATGATTTTCAATATAATGCATATATAGTCGAATGCCCATGTGTAAGCAATTCTTCTAAATTTTTCCGGCCAACCAGGACAACAATATTTCATGCAACGATTAGCTATATGCATGGCAACACACTGGCAGAGTTTGAAGACCTTAGCTTTCATAGATACGAAGAAACAAATCTTTAATTCAGAGCGTTATTGCGCAATGTGCCGTATCTGCGATTCCGTTTCCCAAAATAACGGCCCTAATACTTAGTGATTAATACTTTTTGTCAATCCTTTCTGTGCCTAATTTGTCAGTAAATATTTCTAGACCAGTAGCCAGAACAGTTTTTTTCGGAGAAGCCGGCCGAAATGCCAACATCGTGCGATACGCAAAACGCGCACATGACTTAGAGGGTGCTTACAACATTTTTATTTCGGAAATAGATTTTTTTTTTTTTTAAGCAAGGATTGGTTTTGTTCTGGGCACGAAGCCAGCAAGATATATTTTTTTCATCAAAATTAAAAATGGTCGCCGAAAATGGTTGTTCCATCTTTTCTGGCAACACCCAGTACATTGAATTAATAATATTTTACTTCTATTGATTGCATTCGTTGTACTTACTACTTTTCTTGAAATACATAGGCTCTCATTTACTTTTACTTTACTTCAAGTACTTTTTATATGTAATTTACGCAACACTATAAACAGGCAAACACTGTCTGCAAAATCAAGCTCAGGCAGTGCTAAACCATAAAGTAGAAATTATACATCCGCAGTACATCATTGATTAAAAAACAAAAACGTACAAAACAATTAGTCACGCAGAAGCAGAACCAGCTATTAAAGCGTCTCTGTGAAAACACAAGCCGCTTTATATTTGGCTATACTTCGTTTCAGCTTCGGTCCGAGCGCGGCCGATGTTATGTGCCGAAGGTCCAATCAAAGAGCGCAAAAAGCGCAGCGTCATGGCGTGCTCTCTGCGCTTGATAGGACTAGCCGGCGGAGGAGCGCGCACAGAGAGA
Organism: Ixodes persulcatus; assembly: GCA_013358835.2. NCBI lineage: Eukaryota > Metazoa > Arthropoda > Arachnida > Ixodida > Ixodidae > Ixodes > Ixodes persulcatus. The sequence goes on along the minus strand of JABSTQ010010693.1, from coordinate 173,835 downwards.
CGGCGAATACCGGCTGGTCCTATCAACTGCACAGAGCACGCCATGACGTTGTGCCTCTTTCGCTGTTTGATTGGCCCTTCGGCTCATAACATCGGCCACGCTCGCACCGAAGCTGAAACCAAGTATAGCAGAATTTCGCTAACGGATCAAAACCTATGTACTCTGTTGTTACCATAAAAAAAAAAAAAAAAAAAATATATATATATATATATATATATATATATATATATATATATATATATATATATATATATATATATATATATATATATCTATATATATATATATATATATATATATATAAAAGTAACTTCAAAAGCAATTCGCTACTTTTTCCGATAGTTAGTAGTTTACTCAATTACTCTTGATTTGAATAACTTTTTAGGCCAGTGCTCAGTAACTTAACTTGGTTACTTTTTTTATGAATGTGTGCACACATCAAAAATGAATGTGTGCACACCTCAAAAAGCGTCTCGTTTGTTTAACTTCATAGATTTTAACGATTTTACGCAACACAATATGTTCGCGAACTGTTCCGGTAACATTCTTGATCTGGTTTTATCTAACATTCCTACTTCGAAAGTGGCTCGTGTAGACGATCCGCTGGTCACCCCTGATGCTTATCATCCTCCCCTTACGGTTTCGTTTTCTATGTTTCTAAGGTCAAGGGTTTCGTCTGGTGCATTACGGTACGCGCACGGCGCTGGCGATTACTTTAGCTTATACAAATATTTCGAACAATATGATTGGACTGGTGTCTTACGACGCTCTGACGTAGATTCATGGTGAATAATTTCACAGCGGTAGTCAATGATGCCATGAACTTGTTTGCTCCCCAGTGCACGAACCGTACAGAGAAGTACCCTAAGTGGTTTTCCAAAGATTTACGATATTACTTGAGATTAAAATTACATTACCACAGATTATATAAAAAAACGAGGCTCGGCTTATGGTATGAAAAATTTAGCATCTGTCGTGAACTAACAAACAAGCTTCTTGCTAGCGACCAATATCACTACCGCAGGCAGATGGAGAGTAACCTGAACAAGCGACCAGAAGAATTCTGGCGCTATGTGAAAAAGCACACCACGAAGGACTCAACAATATAACGCTGAGCAACGGGTCAGTTATCGAAACGTCCCCAAAATCTGTTTGTGAGTTGTTTTCGCATCATTTCAGTTCATGCTCTTCCAATGTCAACACCCGTTTACCCGTGACATGTAATACTACTTTTGATGACTATTTACCCTTTACTAGATTTACAGTTCACGAAGTGCTTTTAGCTATTAGAAAGCTGAGTTCTAAACTGTCCACAGGTTCAGATGGTATTCTCAACTTCGTTGTAAAAGGATGTGCCGAATGTTTTGCTCCTGTTCTTGAAAAAGGGTTCAACTTATCTATACAGAGTGGTATCTTTCCAGATAAATGGAAATATTCGATAGTCGTCCCGATTTTTAAGTCAGGTAATTCTTGTGATGTTAGTAATTATGGTCCCGTTTCCTTCTCAATGCATTTTCAAAGGTTTTTGAGAAGCTGGTGTACACTCGTTTGTATAATTATTTTAAAATAAAGTTTGTTCCTGTACAGCACGGTTTCGTCAAAGGCAGATCTGTCGAGACAAATATGTGCACATTTTTAAATTTTGCTTTTATAATTATGCAGTGTCGGGGCCAAGTAGACACAATATATCTGGATATGTACAAAGCCTTTGATAAGGTCAATCATGAGTTGTTATTGCTGAAACTCAGGGACTATGGCCTCAGTCCTGAGTACAATACCTGGTTTAGGAGTTATCTTCATAAAAGGCAGAACTGTGTAAGGGTATCTGGCTTCTCGTCTCGTCCATTCATTTCTATGTCAGGAGTGCCTCAGGGCTCAAATCTTGGACCTTTGTTGTTTCTTATTTTTATAAATGATTTGGTGTCGTCCGTAAAACACTCTCAATTACTTATGTTTGCAGATGACGTGAAGTTGTTTCGGGAGGTCACCTCAATCACTGACTGTACTTTGCTGCAGTACGATCTTCGTTCAGTGGTAGAATGGTGCAGTTCTAACAATATTTTCTTAAATCCGCGCAAAACAAAAGTCATGTCGCTGTCGAGAAAGCGTCACAATTTATCCTATGTATATATTCTGGAAAATGAAGCGATCTGTCAGACCACGCAGATGCGAGACATAGGTGTTCTTGTGGACGACCACCTTTTTTTTCTTCCTCATGTAAACTCCATTATTAGCCAGTCATTACGCAAGCTAGGAATAATGTCTCGCTTAACTAGATCATTTATCACTCATCGCTGTCTTTTGGGATTATACAGTACCCATGTGCGTTCGAAACTAAAATTTGCATCTGTAGTGTGGAACTGCACATCTATAACAGCAAGGGAAAGTATAGAACATGTACAAAAGCGATTTTTGCGCATCATTTGCGACAGATATTTTGGAAGAAGGTGTTTTTATAAATATAATTCGATTTTAGCAAATTTAACATTAAGCACCTTATGTAAAAGAAGGTCTATTCTGAATGTTCAGCTTTTACATAGGCTAATTCATAATGCAATAGACAGCCCCACTCTCCTCACCTGTGTTCACTTTCGCATTCCACTTAGAACGAACTCTAGAAATCCAAGAGTATTTTACCCAGACCTCATTCGAAACGCATCAACGGTTTCGCGTATCATACATGTTTTAAACACGCAATTTACTGACGTCGATATTTTTAGTACAAGCCTGTCTTTTGGAGAACGATCATTTTGATGCATGTGTTTTTAATTGGCATATATACATGTTTGTGCGCTTGCACTTTTTTTTTCACAACTCTTTATTTTGTCAACTACGTATTTTGTGTGTATTTCAAGTGTGTGTGCTTAACCCAGTAGGCTTTCGAGCTGTTGGTTAGCACAAGGGAAAAATAAACATTGATTGATTGATTGATTGATTGATTGATTGATTGATTAGTACCGTGTATACGTGTCTGACTGAGACACCCTCGGATCTCAAAACGTGCAGAATCACGGTTTATACGTCCTCTGGTAAAATTTATTTGCATTATAATAACCGCTTTCATTATATGACAATAAAGAACGCATAAGATGAATTTAGCGGAGCTGTTTAACGCCAGCAAAAATGAATGTGTGCTGTCGCCAGGCGGTGACGAACAGGTTTGGCTTTAATCGCATCACCGCTGCAGCGTATTCTGAAACTCGAGTGATATGTAGTATTTAACAGACCTCGTTAGACTCCGCCGCTTCTGAAATGTGTAAACGGTCCACTACTTCTTTTTCTTCAAACAGTTCATATTTTTATTAATATGCAATATTATCGCCGACCCCATTTTATTGTCATTTGCAGTGAGAGATACGGCTACCTCGGCTCGTTTAATAGACCAGCATTGAGTGCCGTAAGATGCAACCTTACCCTTGATTAGTGTGATTCTGAACCAACAGATGGCGGTGGGACTGCCTTCCAGGCCTGTACATCATTGCGAGAAATCGTGTGTGGTGGCGTTTCGATACAGTGGGGTATTTTTATATATCCTGAAATTGACATCCCTGGTCCTTCGGTTGTTTTTCTTTGCACGAGCTTTGTCTGGAACCCGCACGGCTGCGCCAGTTCTCGTGCAAGGGGGCCAGTTGCCTACGCTCCGAGCTCACGTCTCCAGGGGGGGGGGGGGGGGGGGGGGGGAGTGTTGAGATACGGGAAAAGGGGGCAAATGTCCATGCGTACTATTATTCACCCTAATAGGGGAAAAGACTCGCATGAACAAAGGGGTGAGGGATTAAAAGTGGGATAGGGTGCTAAAGAGGAATCAAAAGTTCAAAGTTCCAGGCGATTTAAAGGTTGGGAGGGGAGAGGGGGGAAAGGGTGTGGGGAGTGGGTGACGTGCGCGATAGGAGTGTGAGAAGAAGACATACAGGGGTCACAGGCGCTCGGCAAGCTCTGTCTGGTGGAGAAACTCTAGCACGGCACGGACAATGCTCCATGCTTGCCGCCGGCTACCAGTGGGGAAAGGAGACACGTGGTTGTAGCCGTTTGTCCTCCTGCGTTTAGGACAGTGGCGAAGAGCACTTTCCTTGCTGCGTCGTATTCTGGGCAGATGAGGAGTATATGGGTGATGTCCTCGGGGTCCCCACACACTGTGCACTCCGGGCTGTCAACTCTGCCGGCTCAGCCGCAGCGATGAAGTGCTAGCCTCGTAAACGCACTCCCTGTCTGGAGTCGATGGAATAGCGATGCGTCTGCCCTTGTCAGTCTGGAATCAGGGACTGGGATGGAGGGTGTGCCTCGCGCTGAAGATGGGTCTGGGTGCCCACTCCTGATATTTCTGGCAATAAGAAGTCTCGCTTCATGAGAGGGTCGGAGGTTGTAAGTAGGTGAGGGCAGAGCGTGTGCGTTCTTGGCTAGGGTGTCGGCGCGCTCATTATCCACAATTCCTGAGTTCGCCGGGACCCACTGAACTGCTAATGTCCACCCTCGTTCTTGTAGTGTCGTTGCTAGATGGGCTGTTTCTTGAGCGAGCAGCGATCCCTCGCCGGCATTAGCTAAATTACGCAGGGCCGTGCGGGAGTCCGTTAATATTACCGCAGCAGTCATCCACTCGGTGTTCCCAAGGTATTCCAGGGCCAAGAGTATAGCGACCATTTCCGCAGTCGTGGGCGATGTTTCAATGTTTATACGGACGGCGTGTTCTTTTCCAATGGATGGAATCACGTAAGCGGCGGTTGCCGTACCTGCGCTTTTATTTACGGAACCATCTGTATATATTTCAAGGCTGCTGGCGTACTTCTCAAGTGCTACTGCCACAGCAGTGCGTGCGACAACTGGATGAAGGTCTTTTCTCGCCCGGACGTCGGGGAGTGATCCCTGCACGTTCAGAGGTGGTTGCGTCGAGTGGGGTGGGCGGATGGGAAACCGAGGTCCAGGGTCACCGATCTCATTCGTGAACTCTGCAGCGATTCGGCCGAAGTGTGACGAGGACCTCGAGTGGAAATTCATCAGAAGGTAATCAGTAGATAGCGCTACATGAATGCGAATTAGGTGCCTTTTGCTGCTCTCCTCTCCCTTGAGGAATATCGGTTGTTCTCTTGCTTCTACGATTCGGGGAGTTGGAGGGTAATACCAAACAGAGGCGTAATGCAACTCTGTGAAACCTTTCAAGCTGGTCTCTCTGTGGACCGCCGATGTTTGCACGAGGTAGCGAATAGAGAAACTTCGACTTTATAAGGCCTTTGTAGAGAATGAGCAACCCGTTGGGAGGAAGGCCCTGCTGACTGTGGGCACGGAATTTTCTCAGGAGGCCTAGTAGTTGTTGGCACTGCATGAGAAGTCGTTTTACTGCTGGTCGCCAACTCCCCGTCTCATTGATAAGATGCCCAAGGTAGAGGTGCGTTTTTTTCTCTTGTCACCTCAGTGCCTTCAATAAGGATATGATGAGTCTGTCTTGCATAGGTAGGGTGGCTGAAAAGCAGGGTTGATTTTTGTGCGGATAGGGTCAGTCCAAGGCGCGAAATTTCTGCCACCGTTTTGTCCAGCGCTACCTGCAAAGTTTGGCCGGTGAGTTTTGCCTTATCTGTGGTTCCTACCGCCCATATTGCCACATTGTCGGCATACATTGCGATATTCACGCGCGGATCCAGAGGGTTGTCTGTTTGTGGTATGACTCCAGGAAGGGATGCCATCGCCAAGTTAAAGAGAAACGGGCTAATCACACTCCCTTGCGGTACTCCCTGTGTGACATGTCTTGGGGTACTCGTGGCATTGGGGACCTTGACGACAAATGATCGGTCTTGAAGGAAGGCACGGATGTAGTTATAAGCCCGGCCTGATATTCCAAAATTGCTGAGTTGGTGAAGAATTGTGTCATGGGGTAAAGCATCAAATGCTTTGCGTATGTCCAAAAACACGCAGTACATCACTTGGCGGGTTGCGCGTGCCTCTTCCAGTGCAAATACAATATCGCAGATAGCATCTGCTCTGCAGCGGTGTCTTCTGAATCCAGAAAGTTGACCAGGTAGAGCCTCTGTTGCGTCTAGATGCCAAGTTAGGTGCCTGAGCTCTAGCCTTTCGAGAAGCTTTCCAACGCAGCTGGTCAGTGAAATTGGTCTATACGACTCGGGTGACGTGAGCGGTTTGCCAGACTTGGGTATTGGTATCACGTGCGAGAGCTTCCAGGCATCGGGAATCTCTGAAGTTTGCCACACGTGATTGAGCGCCTCAAGAAGATTAGGGTAATGACACTCGTCGGTGTTGCGTAGGGCTTGATACATGACACCGTCCGGTCCTGGAGCACTGCGGAGCGTGCATTGCGCAAGGGCTGTCTTCAGCTCGTCAACTGTAAAATACGTGTCAAAATAAATAGGAGGAGGGCCATCCGGAGGTGAGATGGTGAAGGGACGATACCCAGCAGGTGACGAGATATTTCTAGAAAATTCGTCGGCAAGGAGCTCTGCAGTCGCCTCTAGTGTTAGCTGTAGAGAAATGGCGAGTCCAGCAGTAGGGTGTGTCGGCAGTTTTTCCGCAGAGAGTGCCCTGGCTGTTTTCCACGCTTTAGTGAGGCCTCCTGGGGATCCGAAAGAGGCGCATAGCTGGTTCTATTGTTTACGTTGAAGTCGTGTCGTATCTCGGCGACATTTCGCGTCAATCTTCCGGTGGTGCTGCCAGTCAGCTGCAATGTTCGTTCGGCGAGCTTTCCACTGGGCTCTCCTGCGAGCAGCGCGCAAGTTGAGGTATTCCAAATCCGGTGCAGGCCTTTGGATTGGCAAATTGACTGTTCTCGTTGATAGGCTGAGAGCGTTCGTGATAGCCAAGACCGTTCATTGGTCCATGTTCAGGGCTTTGCTGAGATGTTGGCGGAATAGATCCCAGTGTGTAACTTCGTACTTCTTCTACTTCCTGGTTCTCGTATGAGGTGATACTAACATGATTGGGACATGATCGCTCCCCCACGTGTCCGCCATTACAGTCCAAGAGGCTGCAATGTCCCGTGGTGCGAAGGTCAGATCTAGAACACTGACGTGGACACCCTGACAAACAAATGTTTCAGAGCCGTCGTTGAGGGCCTCCAGGCCAAGGGAGGAGTAACGTCCTCAAGTGCTGACCCCCTTGGTGTGGTCCGATTATCACCCCATGTGGTATAGTGTGCGTTGAAGTCCCCGCAAAATAAAATTCTGCCGGGACATTGACGGGCTATGTCCCTCAAGAGTCTTGCGTCCCAGACGGCTGTGGAACCCGGAGCCACGTACACAGACACCACTGTGAACTCCACCCCACGAACGCGAATCGTGGCGGCCACGTATTCTGCGCTGTGTGACGAAAACGCAGAGAGATCGACGTGGTTATGTAAGAGTCCAGCTTTCACCAGCAGTAGTGCTCGGCTTCGTTCATTTGCTAGCGCCGGCGCACTGCTGTAAATCACGTATGGTGAGAGTATAAAGTCCCCAGGTTGCGTTAATGGCTCTTGTATGGCAAGAACGTCCACAGGATTCAGGAGGAGATGCTGTCTGAGGTCAGGGAGACCTGTTCGAAGGCCACGAGCGTTCCACTGTAGAACTGTAGTTATGATCGGCTTGGCTTTGTTCTTCACCTGTGTTGCCACGCTGGACGTGTATGAAGATAAATGTTGAATTGTTGTTAGGAAAAGAAATATATAACTTGGGTTCATTTCAGAATGCTGTCGACAAGTGGCTCAATGAAGGAGAGAATTTGCAGCAGTGTACGCGGCCCTGGGAACGTCATGATGGAAATAAATTCCCGTGCTGTGGAAATCGCAAGGCGAATTAAGGTGGACAGCGTTGTACTGCGTGGACCTTCAGAAGCTGTTCTGCAATGTGACGCTTCAGGAGCTAGAGGTATTTGAGCAGAGGCAGTAGCAGCTGTCGGCAGCCTAGGTTCACTGCGTAGTGCCTCGGCATAGGTGTGTGGAAGGTTTAGTTCTGGAATTGATACCAGAGCCGGGGCCGACACACAACATACATCGTTGGTAGGCAGCTCTGTTTCCATGGAGCTCACCTTCTCTTCAGCAGGATCTTGCGATGACGGTTGTCGGTGGTCTGCCGAGCGACGTCTGGAACGTCTCGGATGCTGTGGCTTGTCCGGGGTCTGCTTCGTCTGCTCGCTGTCGCGGCCGGCTTTCGAATCGATCGGCGCACCAAAAGATGTTTCGATGCGAACCCGCATCCTCCTTACGGCGGAGTGAAACCAATACCTTTTGGAAGCAGGGTTTGAACGGCTTTCTCAACCCGCGGTGCCATTCTCAGCGTCCGTGCGTACGACGAATGACACGCGATCGCTTTCCAAAGCCGCGCTATGACGACTCGTTCTAGACGACACTCCAGGCGCGGTATCGAGAGCGTCCGCTACACGCCGAATTCCTACTGGTCAGGCAAGTGTTGGGCTCCAAATCTCGCCTGTTCAACACCGATTCAGTAGACGCCGCCAAATAAATTATGGGGCAAACAGCAGCGTTGCCACGGAAATGCCATGGCAACGAGGGTTGTTTGCCCCAAAAATCAATGGCGGCACCCATTGACCAGCTCCCCACTGGCTGAGAAGAGTTCGTGGCTGCGCCTGCTTTAGTTACACCTCGCTTCGTGCATTGGACATAGGGACGCCACCTTCTGCCCATTATAACCGCCTTGTTAGGGCCAGTTCAAGTTTGCGAGACTGTCATTTCTGCGATCTGAACCTGCTGTTGTTGCCGTGTGTCGTCTGCGGTTCTCGTGTTCCCGTGTTAGTGTGCATAGTTAACGTTCGTGCGCTCGAGTGGACGAGTGTGCACGTAACGTAGACTGCTCCGAGGATAGTTCTAATGAGCGGGAGACGAGTATCCACTCGACACCGGATCCACCGCTCGACACCGATCGTTTGGCCGGTTCAGTGGGTTTCACCGTCCAAGACGCTTCGCTGCTTCGCTCCTACTTGACACTAAAAACGTCTTCTTCACGGTCTGTGTGTGCTTATTGGTTGAATGATTCTGCTTGAGCTTCCGTCGTGACAGTGATGTGATGTGCGTCGTAAATCGTGTGTCTAGCTTTAGAACTATAATGAAAAAATGGTTTGGCATTTTATGAGTCTTTCTAAATTTGCGTATGTCTTCCCAAGAAACGCAAGCATTCGTCAGTGGAATACACACAAATTAAGATGCGAGCTGCATACGGTATTATTTTGCAAGCATTTCTGTCACAAAAAGACTGTGGCTTCGCTGTCGAGCTGATGTAGCTCATCCTGTCGTTTAACACCGGAGACTGTGGTTAAAAAAATGAAGAACTTCTAGTCGATGGAACAGACAAATAAGGGATCGTCTCAAATGAGACGTTCCCTCCTGTTTCTGTTCCTTCGACTAACATTTCTTAATTTTCTTTATCACAGTCTCTGGTGTTAAACGACATGGTTTCTGTCACGCAACGTGCGAAAGGAGTGCTGCTGCCGTCGTATCTCACCGTCAATTACAACCTTCGTTCGCCGCGGGTGACGGCAAGATAGAAATCTCTCGCCGAAGGCGACCGCATTCCTTTTAATTCTCCATTAACGCGAGCGACGAGAAAGCTGGCTCGCGGCTGCTAAGCGGAGAAGTGAAGACATGCATGCTGAGAACCGGTGGGGGAGGTTGCTTTATCGACTGTCGCAAATAATTACCGTATCTACCTTTGTTTTCTACTAGGAGATAGAAGGCTTAAAATCGTTTGAAAACTTCCTTTAGTGCGAAAAGAGCACTATATTTTCAACATTATTCACTGACGAGGTGATACACGACCACAGGTTTGCGCACTCAAATGGTCAGGCTTATGCGCAGTCAAAGGAGTTACCGATTAGAGCGATGAGAGTAGGCGTGTCACATGTGTCTATCGTATTTGTGTGTAATCAGTGTTGAATGCTTTGTATCAATTGGGTCCTGAAAATATTTGTGTACAAGATGTGTATTCAGTTGCAAATGTGTAAGCGTCAAAATAAACTATATATAATTTACGATAATAATTCCTGGAGAAGGGAAACAAGGGACAAACACAAAACTCCAAGCACAGCTAGGTGACTGGTGCGCGACCGAAAAAATCCGCCATAGTCCTGGTACCGAACCAGGTACCCCCTCCATTTCCAGTGGAGCGCTCCACCAACTGAGCTAACCAGGTGTTAGACGTCAGTAGAGCAAACGGGTTTAAACACTGTCACCAATATAACACCAACAAGGGTGAAAGGCATGCAGTTTAAGGTTATAATTATAATTCAAATAATGCAAAGGTGCAAGCGAGCTGGACTACAGTGACGATGATAACCCTCGGAGAAGGGGATCAAGGCGGATAAACGACAAATAGAAATCTCCAAACACAGCTTGGTGACTAGTGCACGACTGAAGAGATCCGCCTGGTCCTGGTACTTTGCACTATATACTTTGCAAACATATGCTACAAGTAGACGTTTAGTGCATGTTAAATGTATTATTGTAAACACGTATAAAATTCAATCAAAATAATTTTGAAAATTTAGAAAACAAAAATGTTAAAGGAAAGACTACTCGATTCTGTCTCATACCCCCGTCTTTCAATCTCATTTTTGGCAGCACAGACAACCTTTTAGTAAAGCCATTTTTACTAGTAGAGTTTGGATCTTTTTTAGCATGCCTACAGTCTCACAGCTGGAAGGGAGGCATCCATCAATTTGCATCTGGCGTCCGTCATATAGTGGCTTCGAATTTTGGACCCACACTCAATTAGGCACACCAGGCATGTGGTGAACCGTCATCGTAATGAAAGTGTTTCTCCTTAATGTAAACGTCTTTATTGCTGTACACGCAATCAACCGCTCAAACTTACCTATCTGCTACAATCTCCTAAGATTATATGATCTAGAATGCATTCCTCTTTTGTCAAAAAGAGGAATGATAAAACCTGTATACTGACGTCTAACTCCTGATTAGCTCAGTTGGTAGAGCGCTTCACTGGAAATAGAGATGTCCCTGCTTCGATACCAGGTCCAGGCGGAAGTTTTCGGTCGCGCACCAGTCGCCTAGTTTTGTTTTGAGATTTATGTTTTTCCTTTGTCCCCCTTGTTCCTTTTCTCCAGAGATTATTATCGTCATTCTTGTCCAGCTCGCTTGCACTTTTAATTGGACGATGAGTAGCGCTACCTGGATTACTTATTTCCAGTTTTATTTTCGTTGCGCCTGCCATTTGGTAGCAAGTCGTGTAAACACACTCACTTTTCTTTCACCCTAAATAACGTGACTCGGTGCTTTTCCGGTTTTCTTTGGGGAGGTAGTGCGTGTTTAAAGGTAGTGAAATACACGGGTTCTACCGATGGTTCTACTTTGAGGCTAGTAACCGAGACGTTGTTTACGTGCCATTTAACGAGCTTCTAGTAGCGGCATGTAAACAAAATAACGCCCACGTTGCCTTTATTGACAAACTACATGGGAAATGAAATCCCAGCGTGCTTTCGTTAGCTTCAATCTACAGTTCTGGCGAAAAGGTAACGTGCAGCATCCCCCCCCCCCTCTCCCGGAGAACTTCTCAGCCTGCCCCCCCCCCCCCCCCCCGCCCCCGGGAAAATGGAAAGTCTACACCTCTGCAAAGGCTAACTGCCTTTGTCACGAGTCACTGTATCAGTTCAGTCAGTGTGAGCTAGAGCATCGTCTGCTCCTCGAGAAAAGGGAGCAGTGCCGTCAGGGTCAGCGTTCGGACGCTGAACTTTCACATCGACTGCTAGTCCTAGCAATGACTGTTTTCCCTTTTTTACGGCTTTCGATAACCCACCGGTTCTTTACAAACGAGGACTTAGCCCTCCAAAAAGGGAAGAGGAAATACCTTGAACAATGCACACTAAACATCATTACACCCTTTTTACACGATTTCAGACACCATCGCTACAATTGGGGCGTAAAAAGTGCGTGTAAGGAGTGTAAAACGTCAGCCCGCCCTTTTTACACCCACCGATATCTAAAAAGAAAATCCTGTAAAAAATGAGTGTTTCCTAACTTACGCCCTTCATACACCCTTTTTACACGATTATGGGTGTTATAATGTTTAGTGTGTATAGTAACTTTGGTGCGTGCTCGTGTCCTTCCAGAAGATGCCGCGGACACCGCTGCAGGCCACCATAGAAGACGGCGTCGTGTTCTCGCCGTACCCCCAAGTGGAGCTTCATGAGGACCAGTCCTTCTACCAGTACCTCGCCAGGCAGCTCGAAGAATTCGGCGATAAGCCCACATTGGTGAGCGACGAACCTCTTGCTGGTTACGAACTCGTGTCGGCTTTTCTTTCTTGCTTTTATTTCCTGAAAGATATTCGGGACGTTGAAGTCTCAAGGCACAAAGTAGCGGCTTCAAACCTGCTATGGTCTCCTAGATAGGGCGAAAGCCTGCGAGGTCAGCGCCAGAACCAGCCGCCATATCTGTGAGAGAGAGAAAGAGAGAAAAAGCGAGAAAAGTAGAAAGGCTAAAACCCTTCATTTGCGTCCAAGAGCTTCGATTCGTCCTATTCGGTCTGGTCACAATCCTGTTGGGGAGACAACACATCTGCCTTTCGATTTATTTTTCTCGGCGCAAAATGCCCAGTGTTTCGTAAGGATTTCTCTTGAGGCCTTCTTGAATGGAGGCATTCGGTCTGTCGAAGACCCATCGAATATCATGAGCACGAATCAAGGAGGAGCTTTTTTATGCGGTATCTCGGTGCATAATCCCCCGGTTTAAAGTGCCTCCTGAACACAGCATAAGAGAGAGTGTGGTGAGCTGGGATTATATGTACACGTGCATCTACCCCGCGAATCGCAGACGACGACGACGAGAAGCAACTAAGTGTTCGCTCTGACCGCACTTTAATCTCTTCTGAGAGGCACGTCCACCTCACCGTGTTGGTCTCTTTGTTCCGGGGTTGAGTTGGAACAGTTCCTGGAGTAATTAGACACACAGGCCATGAGGCCGCCGGCCTGCAGGGACTTAGGCGAAACGGCTCTTCCTTTTCGCCTCCTCAGGATAGCAGTTTTTATAGACAAGCGTTTATAATTATCATAAGCCGAAACATATTTCAATCGAAGTGATCAAAGAACAGTTGTTCAGGATGGCTCAGGCGGTGTTTGGCAAGATAGTGTGGTCGCACCCCCCACGCGGCTAAAAAAGTTCCATTGCTCTTAGGCGAGAGAGAAGGCCGCAAGCAATTCCGCTCTCTAGCCCGGCCATAAAAGCACATGACAATGCAGCACTGATCATATCGCTTAATTTTATTTGCGAATAAATTATTGCGGGCACTTGCAAGAACAAACAACAAGCGAGAGGAAACTTCACGAGTTGTGATCCTGGCTGCTTATCATTATTTGCAAAGGACCAGGGTCATTGTGGGTGTAAAAAGCACAGTGGAAGCTTGGAGTCGTCGAATTATTAAACTAATACCGTCAGAGTTGGTCCTCTGACACAATTCTTATTTCAGAAAATAAAAGAAAAATTAATCAAAAGAATGACGACCTAGCAAAACTTTAACCCATCTTGCAACGCTTTTGCTAGCGCACTTCACGGGTAAGGGTTTCATTAGACCCTTTTCCCAAGCGTCAGATTTGAGCGGCAACAACTGACTTTCAGTGACCTCACTAAGATTCCCAGCCGTTAAAATGGGTAATATTGAATAAACCCAAACAACTAACGCTGTTGTGTATGAACTCAATAACCCGTCTCGCGAATGCAGGAATGAAGTGAAGCGTACAAAATGAGAGGATGAGAAAATGAAGGTCAGTCATGGCTGCGCCCATGCACTTCTGCTTAAAAGCGTCTATATGTCATGGACAAAATCATCGCCACTCTAGGAATTTTCCTGGACAAGTAGGTCTTCAATTTTGGTCACAACTCAACAAATGGCACAATTGGCCATGAAAGCTCTAAAAGAACCTGCGATTATGATTTTGCTGACTTTAGACAAAACTCAGCAACGTTTACTGAAATCAGAAGCTGCTAATTCGTGTGTGCGATACTTATCAATCTTGTTTACATTAACGTTATCGATCAAACGGCAAAGCATTCATATTAAAATTACCTTTTTGTGTCTAAAGAAGGTGTATATGTTTTTCTGCAGCTAAAAATATGTTCAAGAAACATTAAAAGCAAAATTTGAAAAAAAAAAAAGCCCGATATGCCTACGAGCATATATTTAAGTTTGCCTCCCAGAAGTTCGGGTACCCTATGTTGAAAACTAACGGCGGTGCATTTGTACTACTAGACATTGTTTGCTTATTTTTGCCATTTTATTCATTTTCACGGAAGCCCTACAACAAACATTGAGCATCACTCCTAATGACATTTGGCACAGTTTTTGAGGTGATACTTCTTATTTACTGTTACAAGTTTCAGACGTAAAGCCCGAGCAGTTATCGTACCAAGTGTTCGCAAATTTGTTTGGAAAGTGAACGTGAAAATATATTGGGATTTTCACGTTCCAAGTTCGGAAGAGAGGTAGTGGCAAAAGGCATTTCTGCCTGACTGGGCCTCTACCCCCAGCAGTTTACAGAAGTCCAAAGGGCGTCACGGTATACAGCTTTGTAGCATTCGTTTCTGCTTCAATATACATGCCTGTGTACGCAAAATACATTCCATTCAAAACATTAAACAAAATATTAATTTCATACCGCACAATAAACAAAGAATACTCAGCAGTTTTGGTATTCACATGTCCTGTGGAGGACCCAAGGTAACCATTAAAAAAACAAAAACCAAAAACAGTTCTAAAACGCGTAACAGATGTTTTTGTCTGTAAGTATTTGTTTAATCTCTTTCTTGTATTATAAAATGACTGTGTAAAATCAGCGTAATTTTCCATAGTGTTTAGTAATGCAGGAATCTGATAATAAATTTTCTGTTTTCCATACTTTGTACGCACCTTAGGAGTTCTACGTTTACTATTTCTCAATAGATAAAGCTGTGAAGCAGATTCATCCACTCGGTAGGGTTTTTTTTTTTTTGTATTGTCTGCATAAGTTTGAAATAGTAGATTTTATTTGCTTTGAGCATGTTATGCTTAGTAAAATAAGGACTGCTATGAAATTCGCGAATATTGCCATGGTAGTTTTTCAAAATTCGCAGAACCTTTTTTTGAAGTATGATTAGTTTGCCATAGCTTGTAGACGTGGTTGTTCCCCATACCATAATTCTATAACAGAGCCTCGAGTAAAACGGGGAGGAATATAATTTTTTGTAAGCCAATTGGTTTCCTATTTTATACATGCATCCGACCACTCTTGATAATTCCCCCCTTAATTTATCAATCTGAGTTGTCCAGGTCAGTTCTTCATTAAACCAGACTCCAAGAAACTTTTGTTCGTCTACTTGAGCTGTTGGGAGGTCATTAAATTGTAGATGTATTTGGCTGTGTCACATTTGTCACCACTAAGCCAATTTTGCAAGAAATAGAACTCTCAATATAAGACGAAAATGAAAAAAGGGCCACGATATGCAAAGCAAGCATTCTTTGTCTACACCTCTTACAGATTTTAACCAATTCGGTCCAACATTAAACTCCGCCCATTTGTACTTCCAAAACATGTAGGGCCCAGAACGTCGCTTTTCGCATGCTCCCAGCGAGCAGAATTTCTAATATACTCATATATATTTTTATATCAAGATGAAGACAATTTTCTATTCTATGTATTCGCATACAATAAATAATTTTAGGGTGCAACCAAGCCTGATAATTCCGATTCAAACACCTGCCTATATCGTCATTTTTTCATGCCCACCG
Source organism: Ixodes persulcatus (assembly GCA_013358835.2). Classification (NCBI taxonomy): domain Eukaryota; kingdom Metazoa; phylum Arthropoda; class Arachnida; order Ixodida; family Ixodidae; genus Ixodes; species Ixodes persulcatus. The sequence goes on along the minus strand of JABSTQ010010693.1, from coordinate 158,131 downwards.
TGAGGCCTTAGCCTTAAGCCTGAGGCCCCGAGGCGGCCATGGAAAAAAGACGATATAAGCCGGTGTTTGAATCGCTGCTTTCATGCTTCCTAAAAATATCTGTTATATGCGAATAAATGAAATAGAAAATATTCTTCATCTTGATAAAAAAAAAAATATATGAATATATTCATGCGAAAGCATTAACAATCCCGGTGGGGCGGACCCGGCGGCGTCTGTAAGCGCAAAAAAACGCGAAAGAAATGGCCATTCTCCCATTGGCTGATCCAAACGGCTCCTAGATAGCCACTGGCGGCCGCTTCAAGAGAGCGCGCGCTCGGCCGCCGCTCTCGTGTCAGGCGTTGCCCCCGGGAGGGAGGGAGGCTTTTGGCCGCTTCTGGGCGGGATCGCTAAAACGGCGTCTCAGCTGATACTGGCTGCAAGAAAGCAGTGCGAAGGCTGGGGCGCGCGAGCGCCTCGAGACGCGGCAAGAGTCCCGTTCAGTTCAAGCGCTGGCTTTGGCAGTGCTTTCTTTTCCCCAGTCTCAGCTGCGACGCTGTTTCTAGCAAGTCGGACCTGCTCCTCTCGGCGCCATGTTCCTCGGCGAATGCCCATTCTCCCATTGGCTGAGCAAAACGGCTCCTAAATGTAGGAGCCGTTTTGCTCAGCCAATGGGAATTTCTTCCGCGTTTTTTTTCGCGGTTACAGACGCCGCCGGCTCCGCTCCATGAGATAGTTAATGTTTTCGCATTAATATCCACCTTCTTTAGACACAAAATGTAATTTTAATATGTATGTTTTTACATCTTAAAAGATAAAGTTAGTGTAAATAAAATAGATGATTATATCGCGCACACAAATTAGCAGCTTTTGATTGCAGTAAACGTTGCTCAGTTTTGTCTGAAACAGCGAAAATCATAATAGCAAGTTTTCTCGGAGTTTTTATGACCGATTGCCGCTGGTGTAAATCAGTCACCAGCTCCAAGTCCTTTTTTTTAGTGTTTTCAGGACTAAACGGGCTTGCGTGCCAGTGCCCAGCGGCCCTGTGGTAACCCGTCGCTCTGTCCCCCAGGAGGCCGATGGCGTCTGGCTGAGCGCGATCGAGGTGCTCAGCCTGCTGCGTCGCTACGCGGCGGGGCTGCAGCGCCACGGCGTCCGGCCCGGCGACCGCGTCTGCGTCAACCTGTCCAACTCGGTGCAGGCCTTCGTCAGCTCCTACGCCGTCTGCGCCGCAGGTGCAGCGGTGGTTCTGGCCAAGCCAGTGCTCACTGAAAGCAAGTCTTCGCCACCTTCTTTCCGACTTTTCAATACCGTACTCGGAGAGATACGTTGGTGTTTAAAAGAACCATTCATTGTACAGGATGACCCAAAACAAAACTTACGGGGTTTCTTTTGCGGGAAAATTAAGCTACGCTTCGCCCAAAGCTCGTTCTCCGCCCAGCTGAAGGGCTACCGCTTCCAACCAGGTGCCAAAGTTTCAGCACTAACCGCTCTTATTCAAAAGTTACGAGTGATATTTATTAAAAGTTTAATGGGAAAATAAGGCCGACAGAACGTTCGCATATATTGAGCTCTATGGAGCAAGTTACCGTAAAAGGGCGAAAAAAGACCCCATTTTGCGTTTGGAATTTTCAGAAAGTCACCTATAACTTTTGGATAAAATAACGGTTAGTGCTAAAACTTTAGCACCTGGTATAACATCGAGAAAGACCTATCTGTGATGCATAGTTAAACTTTCGGTGAAAAAATACTGCATTTTTCAGGACGGACACGCTGTATATAAATTAAATTATGCATTCGAGGCATTTCAACGAAGGCGTCAACACATACTTCCGTAATAAAAACTTGCCATCGAATGTTTCCGGCAAACCTGCCACGCCATTTATGCCTACCTATACTGCGGGTTCCGAGCACTTCACCTCGTCAGTACTAGCGGCTCATGCACCCCCAAAGACTGAAATAGAGGTGAAACTTCGTGTTAAGGCGCGTTCACACTTACAAGTCGCAGCTGTCGAGTGAAATCTTTTGGCGCAAAAGCGACCGGTTTGGAGCAGTCGCTTTAAGACCTCTTTTTGCCCCCATTCGCCGAGTCGCACGGCGTCTGAACCAATCAGCGGTCCCCCGGAAGTGACGTGTGGTGCACCTCGCTTTTGCTTACATCAGGCGCACCGAACAAGGGACAAGTAGCCAACATGTCGGTCCAACGCCTCGGTTCGCGGTAGCGGCTATGGATGCAGAGCCATGGAAGTCTCTGGGGTGACTTTGATCAGGGTACCCGTTTCCTTGAACAAGCAGCCCCCTGTCCGAACGAGCGCCGAAAAAGAACGCGGCCTGCCAGCAAATCCGTGGCTTTGGGATTGACATGTTCACGGAAGCTGTAGTGAGTGCACGTCGACGGCCTTCAATGTACGGTTTCGAAGGTCCCAGGCCAATATCTCAAGTCTTTTATTTTTGGCGAAAACGACGCACGTAACAACGAAACTGGGAAAGCAGCGACACGCGAACCCGAGCTGTAACAGGGAGGACGGAGTTAATGGCGGCTTCCGAAAGCTTCCGAGAAGCGACTCGGAAGTATACGACTCCTCGATCGCCCGCAGTGGAAACTTCGTTGGTCGCTTGTCGCTAGACGTTCGCGCGACTGGCGCCCTCCAAGAGCGACTGAACTTGCACTTCTTTGGGCAGCTGTTGTACGCTGCGCCACAAAGCACGAATGCGACATGGGAGCAATTCCGTATTTTCGTTCCTGTAAGGATCTCAAGCACAAACCTGTGGCACCTGTGGTGATACTCAACATTTCCCATTTTGCTGCGCTAATAGACAACGTGTTTCCCCAGCCATCGGTTGAACGTCTCGTGTAATACTCGCAGAAATAAGATTCGTACAACATTAGCTACTCGCTCTCAAGAGGCTCAAGGTATATTCGGCTGGTCGCTTTTTAACGTTTTGGGGCGTTTGGAAAAGCAGATGCCCATTCAGCTTCTCCAAGCCGGACGCTCTAAGTATATTCGGTAGGCTCTTTCAGAGCGCTTTGATATATTCGAATCGCGCTGCCCTCTGACCTTTTGCGCTTTGAGGCGCTTTGACTTCGAAGTGGGAGCGGTCGCAGCGCGTGTCAGAGGACCGGTCACGTCCCTCCAGCCACTTCCGCTTTGGGCGATTGGGTTGTGTGTATGTTTGTACATCCGGAAGTTAGTCGGCTTCAATGAGAATCTCGTGTCTCAGCTGCAGATGACAAATTCATCCAGTGCAGTACAACCGCTAGCCTGGGGTCTTTAACGTGCATCACGCAGTAGTGATACACGACCGCACGCCGGTATGATGCTCATCCAGATCGAAACGGGCAGGCGTGGGGATTAACTTCCGCTGTTGGGTTGAAATATAAAAACTTAGAAACGGACGAGAGGCTGAGCGTCGGATGCCTCCGCGTTTGAAGACCGCACGGATCTCGCAGTGTTGTGCAGTACTCAGCACTTGACGGAGAACTTTCGCAGCAAAATCCAGCGTCCGCATTGAAGACTCCCATTTTTCGTGCGTGTATGCGGACATGCGAGGGTACGCTAGTGGTGCGACGTGCAGGGGTGCTGAATGAACGAATAACTGGTGTCGGCTAAACCCTTCGTCTAGAGCGGTAACTTGCGCAACGGCAGTGCAGCGATTGCTGAAGTTGTCCTGCAGTATCCGGTTTTGTCTCGGGGCTTTGATTGCTAGGAAATGTTTTTGACCATTCGGCTGGTACACGTACTGTTCCTCTAGCTCGGATCTGGAGACGCTCCGAGATCTTGCAGATCGGATTTAAAAAATTGGAAAGCTGGAAAACGACCAGGCGAATGCACGATTACTTATTTAAGTACATATGGGGAGCGCAAGTTCGTCTGCTTCTTTTGCGGGGCTTGGGGTCACGTCAGAAAGACGCCGAGCTCTGATTGGCTCTAAATGAAAGATTGTGGGTATACCTTACGCTTTGAGGTCTACCCACTATCCTTTAATCAAAGTCAATCAGAGCTCGTTGTTCTGATGTCATCCCAAGCCCCACAAAAGAAGGAGACCAACTTCCACTCCGCATGGCGTTGATGATACTTAAATTTACCATTCATTTTTGCATGACTATGCACCCGTTAATAATTAAAAACGAAAACATCTTTTCAATTACCAACTTGTTGGGCATCATCGAAAATCGCTCTGCTTTGGGACAATTCTATCTGTGGCATTTGAGATGTAGCGAATAATGCGCGTGCATTACTTTGATCGGCGCTCAAGATCAGCGAGAGAGCTGCAGCCCATAAAGTTTTGACTTGATCATACCACAGAAGGTTGTCCCCGTGTGTAAATCAGTTCGTTTTTGAAAAAGGTTGATCGTGTGCTCCGCTGTCCTGGGCACTCCAACTTGGACGAACCCGTGCGGTAGATATTTTCCTTCGCATTTTAGCTTCGCCATCTCTGCGCCAGAAATTCTGCGCACCACCGCACTTCCTACGCACGCTATATTTTTGTGAAAGTTCCTGATTTACTACTTCTCAATGACACTTAATCAGTTACTAACAGGAACCATATATGTCTATTTATTTCTAACCGAAAAGGTAAATATCCAATACTAATTAAGTACATAATCATTTGAGACGCTGCGTACGTCATCAAACTGCCCCTCGACAATAACCAATACGGCACCGATTGCTTTTGTTCGCGATGCGTAGTTTTTGAGGAATAACTTTGGCATAGGCTCGGTGACACACCCGGTAATCTTATGGCAGCTTTCAGCTGTTAGGAAATTGGTGAATGCGTGTTCGCGCAAAATGTGTCGCGATCTGAACATCGGTACATTGGCAATGTGTAAAAGAGCAACGACCAAAAATATTTTCGCAAGATCCAAGTGCTTCTTGTTCTCGCTCTTTAATGCGATAGCGTTCTTTAGCTGCTTCAGCCGGTTCTCGCCATACAGTACCTGGCCTCGAATGCGACGGGCGTACGCCACGCGCGTATGCCGAGGTGCCGCGCGGCGGCTCCGCATACCCAGGACGTCCGCATACGCAGGCGCCGCGCGTATGCGGACGTCTTCTTCAACCTTGTCCTAGAGGTCTTGCCTAAGCTCGTCCGAAAATTCATCCTAGACGTGGTCTTTGACGTCGTCGTCTAGGACGTCGTCCTCGACGTCGTCCTAGACGTCGTTCTTCAGGTCGTCCTACAGGTCGTCCTTGAGATCGCACTAGAGGTCGTCTTAGAGGTCGTTTTAGACTTCGTCTTTGACGTCATTCTCTAGGACATTGTCCTCGGCGTCGTCCTAGACGTCGTTCTAGAGTTCGTCCTAGAGGCCGTCCTTGAGATTTCCCTGGAGGTCATTCTAAAGGTCGTTCTAGACGTCATATTTGACGTTGTCCTTTAGGACGTCGTCTTCGACGTGTCCTAGCAAGCAATAAACGCACGCCGCGGATACACGGAGCCCCAGTACGCACACATTCACATTCGCACCCAAACTACCAAGCAATCACTCATGGCTGCGGCGCAAGCAGATAAACCCGCGCACACGCAGCGGCAGTACGCGCAGATTCCCATGTGCGTCCAAGCTACGAAGCAAGCTACGAAGCGGTTTGAGTTAAGCTAGTTGGTACATGGTCAGTGATCGTGGTGAAACAGCTTGAAAGTTAAAAGATCGCACAAAGACGGGACAAGCCTCACACACGAAGCTGCAATGATGGTGAGGAAACAGATTGAACATTAAACGATTACACAGAGTTGAAGCAATCACTCAATTTCGAAGTGACGCGCTGCAGTCGCGCTGACGTCAATGACTGCGTCGTAAACAATTTATAAAACAAAGTGTTTCATCAGAATTTGCGTCGTTGTATTCACAGGGAGCTTCGTCGTGAATCACATGAGGAATGTTATCGCATTTCATAGACAACCAACAATACTGGCTTCTGCAGCCACTTTTTTATAACAAACGTGCAGTCCTATGGCATTTTATTAGGGGCACTCTCTACTGAATAGTTAAAAGTACCTCGTTATTTAGCGCTGGGTTCATTACACTGAGCAATCCTAAAATATTACTGCGAAAAAATTGACCACAGAAAAGTGACCGATAATTCCAGTTCCAATAAATGATACATCGGCAAAGTGAATCTAGCAAGATACTATGCTGAGCTAGTGGGTTAATAGTAGTTATAAACATATTAAATAAACAATTAAACGTATAAAATAGCGCAAAAAGACAGGGACACGAAGCAAAGAAGACAAGTAAATATTACCATAGTTATAATATTTTTCAGTAACGTGGCTTTGTTGAGAAAGAATTTACTTCACCATCAAGGTTGCCAAAAACCGACCAACTCCCACACTTGCTACCTTCATCTTGCACTAAAAGTTCGAGTGCCTTCGATTGTGGACGAAAATATGGCGGGTAATTATTTGCTCTAAATGGCGCGAGAGAGTGTACGCTCCCCGTCAGGAATGTTCTCTGCCCAAGCACGCGTGCGATAGAAAAACAAAACATTATTTGTACGATAATCACGCGTCAGGGTTCCATTAAAGCTGCACTAAACAGGTGTGTCGCACTATCTATCATAACAAACGGAAGTTTAAGAAAAAAATAACTAGATCGGGAATCGATTAAAAAACATTACGCGATAAATCAAGTTTTGCGGACACTGAGACAAATGAGTCATTGTTTTATCAGTTGATGAAAACCTGGAGCAGAAACGTTTTCCGAGTAATAAAGGTGTGTTCACGCATGCGCACATGTCCCTGGAGAAGTTGCTACGAAATCGGTGGCGTTACTCTTTCTGCGATTCGAAATGCGCCATGTTCCTGGCGAAACAAAATATGCGAAACTCAAGAGCTGGTCCGTGGACCACAGGAACGTGTCCGGGGACTAGTCCGCGGACCTGTGGAATGTTGTGTATCACGAGGGCAAACGTCCTAAGATAGGTCCGCGGACCTGTCGTACCACGGTTCTCGAGATTGTAAACCCGTTCTCTTGTCACTTTTCTCTAGTCGGGCGAGGTCCGTGCCAGTTTCGCGGATTCGACCAACTCGGAAGGAACCAATTGTGCCAAACGCGCAACAACTGATTGTACAAGCCGCTTTTAGAGCGCAGCTCTTAGGCACCCGTTTCCGGCTTGAGCGGCATCGCCGTCGGCGTAACCGCGCGGTGCATGATGGGTAACTTTCCCCGCTAAATTTAGCGAAAACATTTCCCCGCTAAATTTAGCGGAAAAATTTCCCCGCTAAATCTAGCGGAAAATTTTCCCCGCTAAATTTAACGGAAATTTTTGCCCGCTAAATTTAGCGGAACATTTTCCCCGCTAAATCTAGCGGAAAATTTTCCATGCTAAATTTAGCAAAAAATTTTGCCCGCTAAATTTAGCGGAAAAATTTCCCCGCAAAATATAGCGGAAAATTTTCCCCGCTAAATTCAGCGAAACATTTTGCCCGCTAAATTTAGCGGAAAATTTTCCCCTAAATGGGGGCGAGCGGCAGAGGAGGAGGGGCATAGCCCTCTCTACGTAGCTTCCCCTTCTCTTCCTCAAGAGCTGCGCTCTAATTCGGCGTTACAGGGAGTTGTAAACGGCTTTCATTTTTTTTTTCTTACGGAATATATTTAGCGTTTGTTTATATGACTACCCTAGTTATATTAAAGTAGTAATTTGAGCTAGTTGGTGATTCGCATTGTAAAACAGTGTACAGAACACGGAGGAAGGGAAAGGGCATGCGCTCTTTCGTTCTACCTACCCTTCTCTACCTCCGTGTTCTGTGCGCTTTTTTACCATGTCGAACTACCCTAGTTACGCGAGCACTCTCAACCAGAGTGTCGATCCGAAATTTTTATCGGTTTGGTTCGGGTTCGGGTTCACGGCTTTCGGTTCAGTTCCGCTACCGGTGTTTTGGCAATGGGCACTATTTCAAGCGTGAAACAAGTAACTATATAGCTTTTTATCATTCGTACAATCTACTTTTATTTTCAGGTGCCAAAAATAAGAAATTGCGTTATTTGATTTCAATGAAACTAGCAAAAAAAAAAGAACAAGATTAACATACAAACCGTCCTGTTTGTATGAATCAACATCTATTCGTTTCCCTCAGTGGCATGTATTTACCTGAATCGAAAGCTTTTCAGTCCTAGGTCACCCAAAAGAGCCGTGATTGGTACAACTTTGCTTCGCAGTATTAAAAGTTGAATCCTAGTTGCGCTCTTGAACTTAGAAATTAATCACAGTGCATAAAATTATGGGATGGGCACGTCCTCGCCATATATATCGTGAAATCTTGTTTATGAAATACATTTAACGATATATATGATGAGGACGCAACTGAGCTAAAAGCAATATTATTTGCAAAAACGCCACGAAAGTTCGAGGACCGGCCCTTTCATACCCTTTACTCGCCCCTTTTTTGCTTGGCAACAAACTCAGTGGCACTATCTTTTGGGTTGCCCCGGCAAACTTCCGGTTCTCGTATATTTCCAAATTCTCTGCTCATCATTCTTTCATCGCAAAAATGAATCAAGTCTGACGTTTCAACTCACGCGAGAAAAAGCGATTAGAACCTCTGAGCGGCAATCACAAGGCTTGTTTTCCTGACCAACATTGTTTACACTTAGCACTGTGATGCAGGCGAATAATCATGCAGAAAAGTGGGAGAAAAACTGTACACACTAATTTATACGCACCTTGGTACTATGGTCAAATCTGGCCTAAAATAGCGCGTAAATTGAACATTTTCAGCATGTTTTGGCGTTTGGGGATTGTTCTTGACAAGATACGGGTTAATTCAATTTACCATCACCCTTGCTAATTGGTGATTTTTCTTAAAAAGAACAAAGTAGTATTTCATACGCTACTCGACTTTGCAGCTACTCGCCACGCGCTTCTGTGTACTTTGTGTTTGTCCAGCCCGCAGACACATAAAATTATTGTTCATCACATAAAAGAGGCAGTTACATCTTCTATAAGTTCGAGAAGTTAAATATGTGTAAAAAAAACATAATTATTTAAATCAGTTTCAACACAAAAATGCTTAAGGCGGTCCCAAATCATTTATAAAAACGCCGGTCACTTTCCGTCATTTTTATCGAGGATAAAAACGACGGAAAAGATTTGCAGAGCACATTTCAGATAATATGGGGGTTCATTTACTTGTTATGTAAATCTTTATGATGATCGGCGCTTTATTTATGTCGTCAAATGTTTAGGTAGTAATTAAATATATTTTTATTATCATCAATAAATTTGACTGTATGAAGTTCACATACGCCAGCTGCTGGGTCTGAGGGAACGTGCTTTTTTGTTCGCTGTTAGGCAGTTTTAAACACCGGTTCGCGGGGTATGCTGTAAGACGTAGAGCGGCTGCCAACGTTCGGCTGCCCCTCTGAGGCCACTAGGATTTTTCTTTTCAGGTATCCCTCCCGTACACACTTGTAATTCAATTTATTGTCGTATTAATAGTCACATTTAGTCCTTTCAATGCTTTTATTCTTGGGGAAAACGTTCTGAAACAGTTCAGCAACCATGAAAACATGTTTAGGTGCCTCAATGATGTGTACATGTAAAATGGGTCATGCAGCAATTTTTGTACTTTCAGTAAATACCGCTAAGAGCTCATTTCTGACGTTGATAACTTGCGCAAACACCCATGACTTTTCCTCTCCGCTCAATGGCGGACGCCGGCAAAAATACAGGAAAGAAACAGCTGTCCCTCCTCAACTCGCTATTAGAACAAGCGGCCACGTGATCTGACTCTAATTTAGTATACCGTCAGTGTTCATCACAGTCATGCGCTGGGTCTGGCAAAGAATAAAGCATAGGTTGAGCTTGAGACATTGTTAGAGTTCAGCTATTCTCATCCTCGATTGAGCACGAGCCATTACCCGAATGTTTGGGCATGCGGATTGTCATGAACCCGAGCACTGAACTCGGGCTCATGACAATCGAGTACGTCACGGTGTCATGTGACTCGCGGTGAGAAGTCGGGATGCCTTGTGACGTGACGGTGTCAACAACGCTAATAACTCTAGTGACGTTCTCAATTTAAGTAGACCTGACGAAGTGAGTCACGCGACTACGTCACGGGGCCACGTGGCGTGACACAACTTGACAGCATGCCTTGACACCATGACTTCACGTGAGTACGTGACAGATGATTAATCAAAGTGCCAATACAAACGCGCCCCAACAAACTACGATTTCTCACACATTGCAATTTGGTATATGACAGTTTGATCACTAGATAGAAATACAGCTGCTAGTTTTTATTTCTCAAAAATTGATTTTGTAATAAAAAAAGAAATGCCGTGACCCGTTTTGAACCGGTTACCGTTATATTTGTTTCTCTTTCGGTTCCGGTTCAGTTCCAAGATGTCAGCGACGATTTCGGTTCGGTTCAGTTCCGGTTCGGCTAAAAATAACGGTTCGGTTCCGGTTTTCGGTTCGGTTCGGTTCCGGTTCGAGACTGCTCTCAACTATCATGGAGCCAAGGACAGTTAAATCAATCGCAATCGGTCAGAGCTCTACGCCGGCGCCAACAGTCAATGAGCCGCTAACCGTGGAATATACATTTTATTTTTGGGAAATTTTAACGTGCCTAGCGTTTTCTTCCTAATTCTATGTATCAGAGGGTTATTTATCTCGCGTTCTGTAAATGATCTTTATCTTGATTTAACTCAATTATAAATGAAACGGGCAAAAGCAAACTGCGAAAAAAGTTCATTCTGTTCAAGAATCAAATGCTGTGAAAGCTGATTGATTTGTGGATCGATAATTTCTGTTCCTAAACATGTCTATCCCTTGCAGAGCATTAGGATTTAGGAGGAATAGGATACATATCTATTTATTCTCGGATGTTCCAAATTATATTCAATTAATTACACACTTCTATGTTAGAATGAATAAAAAGTCTCTCGTTTAATTTTTAGATGTGGCCCGCCGCTATTCTTCCTAAATTACCAATCACGTTATAAACATGGGTTGCCGCGGAGCTTTCGGTAATTTTATTGAGTGCATCTGTGCGGAATTTCTATCCGGAGGCTCAGTGTTTGTTCCTATCTTTCTTACTATTTGGGCACTTCCCAGACAAGCCTGATAGTTCTATACTCGGGCCTGTTGCTGCGGACGAATTGTGTCAGGCATGTCAATGCAGGATGCTGTCGTATCAGCCACTATAAATCCCAACTTTGTTTCACAGGATAGCTGTAAAGTAAAAATAAATTTGTGGGTTATCGCTGCGTTTGTTAACTATCACGAGCCCTTTTCGTCAATTATTCCACCAAACCAGCTTCTAAATGCGTTTCCGACTTGTCTTTAAGCCTTTCTATTCTCAAAGGCAACATTTATTATTGTAGATGCTCTTCCTAGCCGCCTCGGTGGCTCCGAGGCGAGAGCGCTGGCCTATGGATCCTCATGTCTCGGGTTCGAATCCCGGCCGAGGTGCACGCAATCTGATGGAGGCTTATTGCGGAGGAGGCGCCGTGTAACCGAGCTTTCGGTTGCACGTCAAACGATCCCCAGGTGGTCCAAATTAATCCTCAGTCCTCCGCTGGGGCGTGCCAGATGCCCGTCGTTGGTTTGGCACGTAAAACCCCCAAATTTACAATTTCCCAACTTTGTCGCTTTGATGGAGCGTGACTCCGGTGCAAAGCGTGGCTGACAATTCCTAGCATTAGCAGCTTCGCTCGGCGTCCGCGTGGCATTTTAGTGAAGCGTGACCTACTTGAGCGAACAAATGCGCAAAATATGCGGAGCTTCGTCATGGCCAGGTTCAGCGCCATCGGTGTTGCGCAACGCTATTCGCTCTTTTTCGTGTGCAAATAGCCCCCAACCACTTCCGGTTCTGAACTAGACAGTGGTACGCGATATCTTCTGGAAACATCCCCATATAGCCCTGTCAGATTTAAATCACCCTTATGATAAAAAAAAAGATGAGCAAAACAATTACGAGATATACGTGAACCGGAAGTGTGCTGGGGCTACCCAACAGATGGCACCACTGAGTTTGTTGACAAAAAAAAAAAAAAAAAAAGACCGCAGCTACAAATATACTGCTATGCGACTATAAGGAGTATTCACTGGGCGCCATATTTGTGGGTGATGTCTAGAGCGCATGCTCTGAACGAGCCCACATTAATAGGCTGCTAAGACCGGCAATCTTGAGGGTGCGGAATGCACGTTACAAAAGAACTGTGGAAGCTCGCCATCAGCACGCGCTCAGCATTCGCGCACACAGCTATGGCCGCCAGTGAATACTTCCTATACTTCGTTTCACCTTATGTTGTACCGCAGCGAAGGCTAGAAGCGCAAGCTCATAGCGTTGGCAGCTGCTCTTAAGTCACGAGAGCTTGTGCCGCCGGGATGTGCCCCAGAGCAAGGAGCTCGCGCATGTAGCCTTTCCTGCGGTACATCATAAGGTGAAACAGAGTATAGAAGCTTCGCCTTCAGCGCGAGCTTTCTGTTCTTGCTAACGCAAGTGCGAACACGCAGGCACGCGCTGCGGGAGCCAGCGAGCTCGCGCTGAAGGCGGAGCCTCTATTCCCAGAATAAACGAAGTCTAGATATCAGCTGCCTGCACTTTGAGTCAATGGGCTTCATCAATAGACCGATCTCACCAAACTTTCGGAGCATGCGTAACGCCGCCATAACTCACAGGAGGCAGACGGCAGTGCACGAGAGGGCTCGAGCCGTCTCGTGCTCTACACGCGCAGGGCTCTAGCGAGGTTGTCGCACGTGCATACCTCCATGCTTCGCGGCAGCGTAGTCAAAATGGCTGCTGAGCTTATCTATTGAAAGGGAGCGTGAACACTCGTGAATGTAAAGCATGGAGTTTGCAAATTGCCTTTGGGTTACTCACGGCAAAAGGATTTTCATATTCACGGTAGATTTCTGTGCATGCCCGGGAAGGTACAGGCTTGTTATGCCCTACGAACTGGAGGTGTGCGGTTGAACCTCCGCATGCCACACACGTCCTCGGCAACTTTGCCATTTTTATTTTTTATAAATTTTCCTTTTCTACCCTAAAAATGCGCCCTTTAAAAAAGATGTTTTACTTTTTCTGAAACATGGGACAAATATAAGCGGGCAAATAGAACTGCACGGTTCACGTGAATCAGCAAGCGTTCAATGATATCACCTGCTATGTAAGGCTTATACCGGCACAGGCGCCACTGCATTTTATCGCTGAGGCCAGAGTTGGCCATTAATATCGTTGTTTCGGTACTCATCTTAGTTGAGCCACTGTAGTTGTAGGAATTCTTCCGCAAGTAAAATAAGAAATAACGCAGTTTCATCGCCGGGGCCCTTCGTCTTCGTGTCTTTCACTGACAGATTGGCCAGGTCACGACCTGGCCAGACCAGCCACTGGGTGCAAATCGAGTGTCACTTGCGCTCGTGCTGCTTCTTTCTTAGCTTGGAGTGAAGCGAAAGCCAATGACGCAAGGTGACAACTTTGAGAGGTGCTGATCTTTTTTGCTAGAACGCGCAGAAGCAGCAACCAAAGCTACGAGCTTGGACTCGCAGTCTTCATTCACTTTGGTCCACGGTAACCATGGGATTTAGAGCCAGGTTCGCAGACTTACCTCGGACCTGCGGATTTGTCCGTAATGATGTCGAGGCCACGTGATACGCACATTTCTCTGGTCAGCGAGCCTGGTTTTCTTAATTTGTCCGCCCTGTACATACACATAATTGACACATCCTCATCGCATCTGACCGCAGCCCATGTTCATGTGGCGACCAGCCTTGCGAAAATACGCGAAGGCGCTTGTGAACCACTTTACGATGTGAACATAACCGTAAAATGGGACCATTTTCAGGTCCCTCGCGTAAAGTGTTTGTGCCTCAGAAAACTTCTCCACGGCAGACTGTTTTACTATCGCAGACGCAAAGCGCACACGGTCAGCCAGAACGTGAGAGCAGCGCTTTTTTTGTGATTTAGTCAGGTTGCTTTTGTCTTGTTTCTTGCGACGGCAGATTCCACCACTAGCAGACGCCAAATTGTACAGTCCTCTGGGTCTATAGTTTTTAGTGCAGCCGCATTTTTATGGCAGATGAAATAGTTACGAAGGAACGGTGATGCCGTAAACGCTATCTTGAAAGTATATCGTTTTCAAAGGCCCGCTACCGCTACGGGCGCGCGCTTCAGAGCCTGCATCGAAGTGGCAGAGCTAGCTCCCGCTATAAGGAGCGTGGCCTGAAAACACTATCTACTAAACCTCTCTAATAAGGACTCTTAGCAAAACGTTATCGTGTCCCGCGTACCCCGCTACCCGAGCATTTGAAAGGTGCTCTGAGGAGGTTATTCAGGTCGCCTAAATATGGAGTTAACTCACTCTGCGGGCTCTAACTATCCTCGAAATCCATAAATCATAACAATGCGTGACCGATTTCTCTACTGAAAAAAACAAACAATCAAAGATCGAAATAACCGAGGTCATCTTGTGTCGGCAGCCAGGACGAAATGTGACTAATGAGAGCGCCACATTTCGCTCAGATTGCAAACGCTGGTATTACAAAATGTGTATGCATGATGATAAAAGCAAACACCAGTAGTCGAAAAATTTTATTTTTCGCGGAGAGGGAACATAATACTGCAATTATCGGTTTCAAGAACAACGCACTATGTTGTTGTTGTTGTTGTTGTTGTTTTTTTGTTTTGTTTTTTTGTCTTTTGAGGGTGTGATGTGTTCGGTCGTCAGCCTCGTCAGCCCTCGAGCGCGTGCGCGCTGGGTTGAATCATCAAACTTCTTTTTTCTTTCTTTGTACCATGTTGTGAGTTGAAAGAATGTACTCGTCTGTGTTTCGTCCTCTCTATGTTTTATACTTTCTGTTATCTAGTACATCTTACCAACACGCTCGTTAGGAATATATGCTTCAGATTTTCTTGCGAAAGAAGAGCCGATCGCTCGCCTGGAAAACCACCGCCGAGAACAGAAGCTACAGCTCCGCTGGTCTTCCTTCTTCACCAAAGTGGAAAAACTGAAAGTTTTTTTGTTTTTTTTTTTTAATAAGGCAAACGGCCGCGCATTGTTATGGTTTGTTTTTTCAGGATACTTGGAGCCCGTAGATTGAGTTATAGCCATATTTAGGGGATCTCAAAAAAACCCTCAGGGCACCTTGAGGCAATGGACTTCTTCCAAAACCGACGCGCCCCATCGCGGCGAAATACCACGCAGTGCACGCTGGGAACTAGTTGGCCACTCAGTTTCGGTTTCGACTGGGCAGCTTCATCTCATGCTATCACGCCGCGACCGAACGCGCTGCTTGCGTTTTCGATTATCTGACTTTTCACGAACGTACAATACACTCATTCTCGAGCGATACAAAACGAAGACCGGGGCACTTTCCTTGGTTCCCGAAACACCGGATATTATGAGGGCGTATGCAAACGTAGTAAGACGTGGCTTAGTCACCTCACGCCACGAGTGCATCTTTGAACTACAACTGAAATTTGGTCATCTGGAGCCTTACACGTATTTTGTTTGCCAAACGTCCACTTCTTGTTACTTCATTGGGCGAAAAGCAAGCCGCATCCTCACAGGAGTATCAAAGCGTTGACGCATGAACATTTAAGGAAACGCAATAAATTCGAAAAAATAGTCAGAGTGCAGGCGAGCTGGTGTAAGTTGAACATGATTGTAAACCTGAGACTGGGGCAGGAAGGAGAACACAACAGAAGGTAGAAAAAGAGGAGGCAACGTCTCAAACTCAGCTGCAAAGTTTATTTCGTACACGCCTTATATACCACATCTGCAACGCCGTCTCTACAGAAAAAAACAAAAACAAAATTGTGACAAGAGGACAATGAAATTTGGGTAAACCTTCTCTTATCTCCCTTGACCTCGGCTGCGAAACACTCGCACAAAGGTTCACATTCTAGCATAACCACCGCCACCCGGCGAACGTAGGTGAATCACTACTGAACACAAAGAAAGGGTTTGACCTTCAAAGAGGAAACGCAACTTTGAAGGTCAAACCCTTTTTTTTTGTGTTCAGTAGTGATTCACCTACGTTCGCCGGCTGGCGGTGGTTATGCTAGAATGTGACCCTTTGTGTGAGTGATTCGCAGCCGAGGTCAAGGGAGATAAGAGAAGGTTTACCCAAATTTCATTGTCCTCTTGTCACAATTTTGTTTTTGTTTTTTTCTGTAGAGACGGCGTTGCAGATGTGGTATATAAGGCGTGTAAGAAATAAACTTTGCAGCTGAGTTTGAGACGTTGCCTCCTCTTTTTCTACCTTCTATTGTGTTCTCCTTCCTACCCCTGTCTCAGGTTTACAATCATGTGCTATAAATTCGACCCCACTACTGCACAAAAGTTACTATGATGTCTTCCTCGTGTCATCATATATCTCCCACTCAAATTTTATGCTGATAGAAGATTAAGTTTTCGCAAACGCTGAGATCGGCTAGCTACGACGGAGGCCCAAACAAGCGTCCCCTACACCTCGCTAAGCCTTTTGGACGAGCTTTTACTGACGCCCAAGATCTGTGCCTGATCGGTGCGTCTGAAATTATCTCGGCATACTCAGGCAGGAAGAAAGCAAACACATAACACATATTACGGCCATTAGCAACCGTCAAACGCGCTTTGAATAATTTCGTTCGTTTGGCGCACCGCATAGGGGTTCATGCCCGTCCGGCGTAGTGTTCCGGCGAACGATGCGACATTCTTCACACAAGTGCTCGTTTGTTTTCTTAAAACGGCCTGTATGTGCGAATGTGCCAATATAAATTGCAGGATAACTTTATGTGCATACGCGATTTTGAATATTAGTGGAATGCAAGCGGGAGGGGACTTCACTTCGTGCAGTGCCGCGGGTCAGTACAGATAAGAGATAAGAAGTGTGTTAAAATTGAGCTTTTCGATGGCGCCTCCGAGTTTTACCTCGCGTACTCAGGCGTATTAAGAAAAACAGTAATTGCAAAAAGTAATATTTCGTCTATGGACGCACGAAACAAACAAACTTCCTGATCAACAACACTAACGTAAAGGCGCGAGCTCGATGTATGTATACTTATTGGTTGCTACAGCTTGTTGATTCGTACACAAGCAAGATCCCCGAGCTTCGCAGCGTCGAGATTCCCAACACTAGCTCGTTCACATACCTCGATTGGAACGCTAACAGAAAGACTCAAGTACAAAAACACAACACGCATGTGTTAAGACAAGCTATACGTCTCGGGCTTATGCTAAAGCTTCGAGGTCTGGCCATTTAGGTTAGTTTAGAGACCACAAATGATGCTCTCGGGACCAGAAAATATTAGATAACGGCCGTTAATAGTCCACGCTCTGTGTATAATCTCTTGTCGACGTGTCGATCGAAACCGAAACCATGCCACCCTCCTCCCTGGCCAACTAGTTCCCAGAGTGCAACGCGCGCCGTGCTACATGCATTGCTTTATGGAAGTAGTCTATTGCTTTTAAGCGAGCGCCCCGCGGTCACGGCATCACCCGGGCGCGCGCCTAAAAGCATCCTTCAAAAGCTCCTGAAGTGCAGTTTTACTTTTCCTCGCGTTTACTATAGTCGGTTACAAGTTAAGAAGGTAGGAGAAGCTCCTCCCACAAGCGTGGTGCGCCGGTTTCAAATGCCTCCGCAATCGAAAGAAGAGTTCACTGGAAACGCTCCTTGTTCCGCTTCAGTGGATAGATAATGGCCACAGAGTGGTGCCAACTTGTCTCCGACCCCCACGTTTTAAGAAAGCGACCTTTGTATTCATCGGAGGAGGACCCGAGCCCCTGAAAGCAGCCTTTGTATCAATCGGAGGGGGAAGCTAATCCCCGAAAGTCGTTTTTGTTTCCATCGGAAGGGGGAAGACTTAATCTCCCTCTCGTGGCTTCCACAATGCTAAGTCAAAGTCGAGAGATAAAGCAAATATGTACAGAAAGGCACGACCCTCCTCGCGCGTTGGCCGCAACGTCACGGAAACGATGGGACGCTATTGGATGCGGAGGTGGCGGAGGGATATATGATTCCCTTTGAGGGGCATTTGCCGCTACCTTCTTGACTTGTAACCTACTATAATTCATACGCCAGCGTGTGAGAACTTAGTTTGGACTGAGCGCAGAACGACGTTGACCACGTGGTGTCTTTGAAGGGGAGTTCCTGTACCAGATTGACGACAGCGGGTCCTCTTTTGTCATCACGGAGTACGCCAACGCCGAAAAGGTCCTCCGCATCCACGAAAAGAAGAATTTTAGGGTGAGTCACGGGCGTTTCGGAAAACCTTCGCCTCACTTCTAAGCTGAATGTGCCCGGGTAATATTAAGCAAACAAAAAAGTCCCAGAAAGCATTTTTAAGTCCCTTATGGGATATGTGTTTTCGCTTCTACCTCAAAATGTTTCTTGCAGTGTATATATTGCACTAAACTTTGTTTTAAATAAAAAAAAATTTTTCTTTTTTTTTTTTTTTTTGGGGGGTAGGATTAGGGGGGGGGAGGCGTTAGCGTCCCTTTGGTGCTCTTAAATGAACGTTTAATCTTTGCAGCGTCGTGCCTTCGTCTGGGTCTTGCCTTAGAGGTTTCGACACTGTTGTTTACCCCGGTCTGAAAGTTGCGATGGCTGAATCTGCGCACGTTTAAAAGGAACATGAACGGGCAAGCAAATCTTATATGAATCAGCGTTCTCCTTTGGCAGTTCTGTGATTCAAGCAAAGTGGAACAAAATATTTAATTTCTTAGATTTTTGTAATTGTTTCCTGGGTAAGTCACGCAATAAGATGTTGCAAAAAGGTGTTTCGACTAAAGGGCGCAGGAAACGTCAATTTATAGTCTCTCGCTCGTAGCGGCATTTCAAGCAAACAATACTGTTTTAGGGAAACTTTATCGTTTTTTCAAGCGGCTTAGAAGTGTGTATAAACATTAACAGTTTGTATATGAATACAAAGGAGCCACATAGAAGCAGTGTTGGAAAAAAAGGACGCGTACCCATTACTTTTCGTAACACACTGACACACTCGCTAGATTTCTAGATGACTGAATAAATTATTTTGCCTGTTATTTTATGGTATCGACTATCCAACTACGTTACTCGTGACTATCTTTCACTCAAACAGCACTGTTAGTCGAATAAGAATTTTATCAACTTTTTTCAGATTTTATAAAACTAATATAAACGAACTGAAGACACTCGTATATGTTCCATTATTGTCGAAGTGTATGTCCGTAACTCATCGCTGCCAAATAACGACAAAATCTAAAGTAACGTAAAATAACGTTCATTAGATTTTCGTTTTCTCGTTATTTTCGCAGACGCTAACAAATCTCAGTAATGCGTTAAGTTTCGACAAATTAACGAGTAACTGCTCGTCGTTACTTTTTTTTTCGGTTACAAGAAAAGCGCTGCGTAAAATATAATGCAGTTGACACGGGCATTCACGTAGCTCTTTCGTATAGTACTCACAGACACGCTGAACCGCCCAAACGATAAATTCGTATTTAGGAGACACCAGCCGAAAAAACCAAGCATACAAATGTAAGGAGGACGAGAGAGACGCATTCAACCGCTCGTCCTCCTTACATTTGTATGCTTGGTTTGTTCAGCTGGTGTCTCCTAAATATGTTTAACCAACGTGCTCAACTCTTTCCCGTGATAAATTCGTGTTTGCATTTGTCCTTCATGTTTCCCCCGTTCTTTCAGGCCATGTTTTCTCTGGACGACATCCCGGGCTTCCAGTCTATGAGCAGTTTCCAGAGCCTCGAGGAGTCGGACTTCGAAGAACCGGCCATCCGAGAGCCCCGGTCCCATACGCTCTTCTACACGTACACGTCGGGAACGACGGGTCTGCCCAAGGGGGTCGAGATCAGCCACTACGCCTTCATAGCCGCCCTCAAACTCAACTGGTACGCCCCTGAGGCCCCGTACAGCTTCGTCCCAAAAGTCAAATTTGAGGATGTGTCAGCCCAACAAAGGACATCTGGCATGCCCCAGGGGAGGATCAATTTGGAGCACCCTAAGATCTTTTGACGCCGAAATCTCGGTTACACGGCGCCTTCTCCGCATAAAGCGCGAGACACATGAACGGCAGAATCGTCCGATCCGACGTCCGATCCGACAGTCCGAACGCCGCTCCGAATTGCCGCACGCGACAGTTTGAGACACACGCTCCCGACCTTGCATGCGACACCACAATCCGTTCGGCTCCGCCCAGGAGATCCAATCGCTCGAGCGGAGGTTCGCGTTCCTTGGTCCCAGATTGACGGTTCAGCTCGCACGAGTGAAATTACGAGCTCGTTCTCGCTAGCGCGTGCTTTCTTTACTGGGGCCATCTTTCTCGAATGGGTCAGCGGGATTCACGCGTCCGGCTTCCCGTCGCCCGTCCCGTTTCCCAGTACGTCATCATGACGTTCGCGCTAGCTGTGCTGCCATTAGCTGGACGCTTCCCACAGTCCGACCGCCGTGCAAAACTATCTGGCACGTCGGACGCACGCCAGATCGCCGATCCGACGTCTGAAGCGACCGAACTTTTCGGATCAGGCAGTCGTATTGCCGGATCGGACGTCGGATCGGATGAATATTTCGCATATGTGTCACGCGCTTAAGCCTCCGTCAAAATGCGGGCCCCTCGATCGGCTGGGATTCGAACTGCCACCTGGGGACACGTAGGCGAGTCTTGTGTCAAATCGGATAGACGAGCCTTACGCCGAATTGGGTTACTGTAGTCACTCATTGTTTAAAAAAGGCGCGGCCAATTGCGTTTCCATTTGTTGCTTGGTTCTTGGGCAACTTACTGCAATCTGATTGTCTGCGACGCTATGAACTGGCCATGCCCGGCGATCCTTGAGCTTTCGATAATGAGAATTAAAACATTTTGCCAGCGAGTAATCATGGAGCACAATAATTATTCGCACGAATAATCTTTTAAAGTGCCGAAGTTGGTAGATTAATCAGTTTAAAGTGAGATTACAAAAACAAAAAAAAATGTATTCCACAAATATTGGTGTTTTCAGACAATTCTCTGAGTGAAAACGTTGACCATGCACAAACGATCTGTACCAGAATCCGCATATTTTAAAAATAAAGCCTCTCGATATACACAACAAATTTCAGACACCATGAAAATCCCGCGCGCCGAGAAACTGTGGAAGAGTAGGAGACGAGAGGGGACGCGAGAACGCCGAGCTCTGGTTGGAACGATTAGGGGGTACACCGAAAGCTAGCTGCTTTTGTCTACACTGCCCTCGTCGAACGGGTCAGAACGTCGAACGCCGGCGTCCGGCGTTTGGCCTTCGCATTCGAGCGCATTCGACGAGTGAAGTGGAGACAAAGGCTTTAGGTCTACACACGAATCGATCCAAATCAGAGCTCGGCGTTCTCACGTCCCTCTCGTCTCCTTCTTTCTGTCAGTTTCTTGGCGCATAAATAAATTAGATATAAAGATCAGCCTTGACAACACTTTGGTACTGAAGCAAAATATTGTCACAAATGAAGGCGACGAGAGGATGAACAGTGATCAAAAAATAAAGGTAAGATCGGCTAACTTGCGCCAGACAAAATGAAGAACGAGCGTCGAGACAGCAGAAAAGCGGGCGGCGATTCGGCGGCGTAACAGCAAACGAGAGCGAGACTGACTCGACAAGGTCCCGCGCAGCTCCTTATCTACTGGGTGCATCAAGGTGTGGCCAGGCTCTTTAAATCGACCGCGAAATTTGGTTTCTTAACCTATCGCGCTACGACTTTGTGCAGCGTTGCCCACAGATGGTGCATTTTTTTTTTCTTTTGTAAAATTCGCAAAGAGCGAACTTACCTGAGGAAAAAGTAAAAAAAGAGAAAGGCTTAGCTCCTATGGAAACGCAGCGCAGCCACCGGTCTTCAAACAATACGGCGCCGTTTCGCACGGGAGACAAGAGATGGCGCAAGCGGTCGCGACGCCAACTGCCGCCAATGAACGAGCATACAGCGCCGAAAGCTGGCGCCTTTACCAGACGATCTTTTACACTCAAAAGCGGCGTGCGTTCCGCAGGCGGCGAGAACTCGGGAAGAGGCAATCGCAGCATTCGCTTTACCATGTTTCTGCTTACCGTGGTCACGAACACGGAAATATGTTCATTGGAGTATTCATGCGTTTTTTCGTTCGTGTCAGCGGCACCTGCATTTTTCGTTTTTTTAGGTGGAGCGGAGACAGAGACACGAGAGGAGGCTTCACGGAAGTGATGCATCCAAATGCATATGCGGTTGGCCCTAATGAGGGCCGTTTGGCACAACTCAGTCTTCGAGATGCTTATCAAAAAATACAAACAAACAAAAAAACGATGAGAGGCTTCAAAACAAACCAAACACACCCCCCCCCCCCCAAAAAAAAAAAAAAAAAAGAACTGGGCAGCACACTTAGCGGAGCTCGACGTGTCCTCCACGGAGGTCGACGCAACAACGCAGTCGGCGGAGGTACTCCTCGAACCAGGCACTAGCCAGGATTTTGTTTCGGGAGGGGGGCATGGGCCTCCCCCCTGGCTACGTGCCTGCCTCGAACGCTGCGCCCCGCATCCTGTCAGATATGAACAGGAAGGCCCTCTCAATGCGAGCCTTCAGGTCGGTCATGGTGGCGATGCGGCCGACGTCCACCTTGGACTTAATAAAGCCCCAAACGAAACAATTGCGGTGGCTTAGCTCGGCTATGCCAGGATATACGTAGCGTGAGCTTATGCGCACAAAATGAGAGGCGCTATCAAGCGGCTCCGGTGCAGCGTCAGACTTGGCTACTGCGCAACGGAGGCGCACAGCTGGGCACGCGGCGGTGCCAGTGCGTCTGCCGCGGCTATGACGTCACTCCTCTGGAATGCGCAGACCGCCGAGGCGGGCGAGGCGGCGGCGGAGTGCGCGGCGGCGGCGGCTCCGGCGCGCCAGCTGTGCGCCGTGTGACGTCACTGCCCCTCGCGCATGCGCAGCACGGAGCACGGCTCGTAATGCGAGCCACGCGAAACTGCTCATTCTTGGCCAGTTTAGCTCACGCTACAATAATCGCAGATCGTCAGATCCGGGGAGCGTGGTGGCCACGGCATGGTGTAGGATGCCCTGCCCGTCCACCGGCCTGGAAACGTGCTATCCAGCCAGGCGCGCACCGTGGACGCGTAGTGCGGAGGCGCCCCATCCTGCTGAAATATGCAGTTTTCTTTCTGCATGTGCAGCTGCTCCTCCCGTTCGGGAAGGAACTCTTCCTGCAGAATTTAAAGAGAAGACTCGCCGGTCACTGAGCTATCAAAAAAAAATGGCCCGACGGTCTCTTCCGTCCAAATCCCGCCCCATACTGTAGTCTTTGGTGTCTGGGCAGCTCCCTCCTGGTGCCAGGGGGGGGGGGAGGGGGGGGGGGTTCCTCACTCCAATATCAGAAATTGTGCTTGTTCACATAGTCATCGAGGTGGAAAATTGCCTCGTCGCTGAACATAAGAAACTGGAGATGCTGCGATTCGGGTTAGCTCATCTTGACAAAATGCGAGGTGCTTCGCCTTGTCATTATCTGACAGCTCTTGCAGGATCTGCATCGTGTATGCAAACAAGCGGTTCTTCTTCAAGACCCGGTGAACGTAGGCATGAGGAACGTCGTTGACAGGTGCGGGTCCGCAGCAAACGCACCGAGGATTGCAATCTCTAAGAACACCTGCTGCTGTGAGGGTGACAGACGGGTCCGTTCCTTGTCGCGGACGTCTCCGTTCTTTTCGAAGCGCCTCACCCAGCGCAGGATGGCAGGCGAGCTCGGAGGCCGTCACCTGAACTCCGTTCGGAAGTGTCGGCGGACTTCTTTCGTCCTATGGCACTCCTTGTACCTAAGTACGACCTTAACTCGTTCGCTGGGAGCAGTGGCGTAACAAGGGGGGGGGGGGGGGGGGGGGCGTACCGCCTCGGGTGCAGCGCTCAGGGGGGTGTCACGACGGGCCATGAGAGCGGGGGAGGGGGGGGGGGGGAGTCGCGGCGGGCCACGCGAGAGCGGGGGGGGGGGGGGGATAGGGGGAGTCGCGGCGGGCCACGTGAGAGCGGGAGGAGGGGGGGGGGGGGGGGGTCGCGGCGGGCTACCGCCCTGGGTGCCGCTGACCCTCGTGACGCCACTGGCTGGGAGTTAAATGCACCATACCGACGTCAAAAGTAAGAAGACAGCGCGGATAAGAGTCGCAGAACCAAAGACAGACGCGGTAGCAAAAAGGAACGGCAAACCAGACGACATCAGTACCCCGAAAAGAACAGTCAAAATATCCCGACGAACCATTTTTTTAATCGATTATGTGTCGATTCAATATGTTTTATTAGTAAGGATGATAAAATAATGCATTGGTCACTAATATCAGAAAAGCTCGCGCCGCTTTTGAGTCGAAAAGATCGTCTGCTAAACATGCCAGCTCTGGGCGCTGTATGCTCCTTCGTTGGCGGAAGTTGGCGTCGCGACCGCTTGCGCCATCTCTTGTCTCCCGTGCGAAACCGCGCCGTGTTCTTTGAAGACCGGTGGCTTCGCTGTGTTTCCATAGGAGCTAAGCCTTTTTCTGTCTTTACTTTTTCCTCATTTAAGTTCGCTCTTTGCAAATTTTACAAAAAAAAAAAATGCACCATCTGTGGGCGAGGCTGCACAAAGTCGTAGCGCGATAGTTTAAGAAACCGAATTTCGCGGTCGATTTAAAGAGCCTGGCCACTCCTTGATAAACCCAGTAGTGTGCGTCGGCATCGCGAAACGTCGGCCCAGAACGTCGAGCATCGAGCGTTTGGGGGGAGAATGAACAGGCACTTTTGAGAACAAGAAATTAGGGCGAAATGATAAACGTTGCGCCCCGAGTAACCAAGACTCCCGAATCTTCTCAAATACCGTGACCGGGCGCTCCTTGCTCGGCCCTGCGCGCGGCAATATTTACGTCAATCTTTTAAACGAAAATCCCGCTAGAAAAAACTGGATTTGACATTGGCTTCCTCTTAATATAATAGACATCAGACACTGTTAGTTTTACAGCAAAATGCAGATCCGTGTTTCTACTAAAGTCTGTCACTATCATAGTTGTTAAAAAAGCGTTTTTTTGCGGCCCAAATCGCGTAAAAAAAAAGTCTAGAATTAACACGGTTGCCCAGGTAATTGTACAGAAGCCGTTCATTATATTCGCAAAATAGCGCAATAATTGTAGACAATTTCAACTCTGTGATCTCAGACACGAACCAGGAGAAACAGGATCCACTTCACCAGTGTAATGCTCGCTTTAAGATATCCGGCTTGATCTTAACTCGGGTACGAACTGTACCTTAGTTGGCTGTGGCTGGAGAACCTCGAGGCAGATTTTTATTTTTGACAAGAGATGCATGTCTGTATTGCATTTTGAGAAAACTTCCGGAATAAAAGCGGTCGCAAACAGCAAGTTCGGTGGGTTTTGTTTTACGTTAGTTATCATGGCAAAAGCTGAGCCAGGGACACTTTTCTCCTGCCTGTGGGGGCTATCGCGCCATTTTTTACTCACTATACATCTACAGCCTTATAACTTTCGAGACACTTCCAGAATAGCGCTTACTTAATTTAAAGGTTTTATTATATTTTAGAATATATGTTTGAAGAATGTCAAACTGATGATGATGATGACGTAACTAGAATTAATAATTCGGGGGTGTGGTTTCTTTTTCTCTTGTAAATTTCTAGAGCCCTTTTTTATGAGCACCCATGCAACGGCCCTTAAATATATTCACTTCGCTCCGAAGAAAAGCTCGCCCGTCTATATCCCAGAGGGTCACATGAAACGTTCGTCCCTGCGGCGGTGCTAGAGGCTCATCAGCATATTGCAAGACCTCAGAAAGTATATCGATCAAAAAATAAGGTCTACGCTGGTGTACACTGAGCGTGGCATCTGGTCCGATGACGTCACACGCAAACATACAGCGCGTAAAAGTTTGCCACCGTGTGCAGCGTACATTCGAGCTAAGGACTCTCCAAACAAAGCACAGAATATACCGTACACGGTGTCTTTTGTAACGGAAGTGGGCGTTTTCCCCCGGTTTCAATGTTCCCGTCAGCATTGGGACTTTTGTTTGTTTTCTTTGTTTTTACTGGGTACAAAGCCATTTTCTGTTTCTCTCTTCGTCAGAGGCTTGAAGTGTGCTCATCAGGCGGGTCCGGACAGCCAGTCACACGCTCTGCTGGTTGTCGTCAAGGCCTCTGCTTTTGTCAGATCTCACAAAAATACGGAAGGGGAAGAAACAGGAGGCGAAGAGGAAATGAATGAATAAATATTTAATACAGAACGTTACACCGATCTCTTTTGACTTAAGTGAGCTGGGACAGCGGATGATGAGATGCTTTAGATGAATGAGGAGAGACCTGCTAACTCGATCAAATTCAGAAATTAGTCGAGGATTTCCTTGCGGTTCTCAGCTTCCCCAGTTGCGCTGATCCATTCTGACCAGCTGTTGGCGTGGCTGACGTCCTCATTGAATACGGACGCGCGCGGCGCACCTTTCACGTTCTCTTAAAAACGTACTCTTTTCTATTATTATTTGCCGTACACGGTATTTTTTGTGTACTGTTTGCACGGTCCTTTACACCTGGCTGGTTGCTCCTTTCCCCTTAGCCGCTGCGAGGTGTTTACGCCCAAGGACACGGTACTTGCCTGGAACCCCATCTCCCACGTGTCTGGACTCCTGTTCGCCGCAACCACCCTGGTCAGCGGAGCCAAGGGCATCGTGTCCCACGGAGGAATTCCCGCCGACCAGTTTGTCAACACCATCAACGAATTTAAAGTGAGCCCAGTTGCTATATTTGTTGTGCGAACAAAAAGGAAATATGTCTTACTAGGGATAGCGATATATTTGTCCACATTTTTCTGGCGGTCACAGATGGGTACCTGCACCCAAAAAGTATAATTTACGTACTGAATACTAAACATAATTACTAGAGCCGTCATGATTTGGACATTGTATGGCTATTGCTATTGTGCTATGACCGGTATTCCTCTATATGGCGTCACACTGTCTCTGGACCCGGAGATTCAATACCATCATTAAGAACACAACGAAAGCGTTTGTCTTATCATCACGCGGCGTCTGGCACGTCCGCTCTCCGGTATCTGTTTTCGAACGGCTGCACTCGTAAATCAGAAGAGACGGTGTGTTGTGTTCGTTTCTATGTTGGCATCGCTTTATATATCGTGCCGTCATCTGGCAACCAATCACTGATATAAAAAGATACTTTTCGTTCAACGTTCGAACGGACTGGTCGGCCCTTTCTTCGTGTCATCAGGGCACCACATAATGGCGACGATTGAAGACCGTTGAGGAACCCTGTCGGGCTTGCTACAGCCTGCTGTGATTTCTGCCGGTGAGCGGACGCCATTTTGAACTACAGTCCGTCACCACCTCCGTTCCTCGCTACTCCGGGACCAGCCTGCGGGCCGTGGCGGCAGTAAAAGTTAGCCTTCCTCAACAATTTGGAAGCCGTTGGCGGCAATGACTTTGCTCCAAAACGCACGAAGGCTATTCTGCTAAATGCGCTGGGCCTGGAAGGACAGCAGATCTACAACAGTGTGGCACCGACTACTCCGGCATCGGCCATCAAAGAAAAGGAAAAGGAAGGAGTCACCAAAGGGCAAGACGAAAAGAACGTATTCGACGAAAAGCTGGCCGTGCTGGACAACTACTTCTCGACTACGACGAACGAACTGATGGAAAGACATCGTTTTCTTCAGCGCCGTCAAATGTCAAGTGAAGCCTTCGAAGCCTGCACCGCCGCCCTGCGTGAGTTGTCGTCGGACTGAAACTTCGGAGAGGCAGCTGACAAGACTATACGCAATCAGCTCTTGGAGGGGACAGCATCGGAGCAGATACGCGAGCACCTGCTCTTCGAAAGAACGAGTCTGACACTAAACCGCGCGATTGACCTCGGCAGGCACATCGAACAGACTCAGCGAGAGCTGAAGGAGCTTGCTGAAGACCCCGTCGTCCAGCGAGTTGTCGACAAGCCGACGAGTGAGAGCACCGGAAAGGCGTCGACTGCGTCGTGCTACCGTTGCTGTTCGCCTGCGCACCGCGCGAATGCGAAGAAATGCCCGGCCAGAGACAAAGCATGTCGCAACTGCAACAAGTGGGGACAAGAAGCTGCTGCGGTGTGCAAGTCATGCAGCGAAAAAATCGTCGGCGGCCACGAACTCGGTCACGATTTTGAAACTGAACCCTGACAACATACGAGGGAAAAGGATCTACGTCGACATCAACGTTGACAACGTGACGTTGCGGTTTCTGGTAGACACCGGCTCGTCTGTTTCACTTCAGAGTGAAGGTATCTTCCACAAGCACTTCGCTGGCCGCTCGCTGACTGACGCTCCGGTGACGCTGCTGGATTACTCCAAGAAGCGCATCCCAGTTAAAGGCTGTTTTTTAACTGACGTGACCTATAAACTCACACGCGCGTTTGCTTTGTTCCATGTTGTACAGCGTAGCAAGTCGCTTCTTGGACTGGGTGCCATTCAGGAACCTGCAACTGAACATACACGGCGACACGCTCACCTGTCTACAAACAGTCGCGCACTCAGCGGTGTTGCTACCAGTGTATCTACGCGGTGAATTCTCGCATCTTTTTTCGGGCGAGCTTGGTCTTGCTTCGTCCATTAAGTCAAGGTCCGTGCGCCGGTGAAGCCAGTCGCCGCGAAGTTACGCAGATTGCCCATTACGTTGCGCAAACAGGCGTCTGAAGATTTGCTACGATTGGAACGTCTCGACATCATTGAGCGGGTGCAGATGCGTCGGAATGGACTTCACCCATTGTCGTGGTTCGGAAGAAGGACGGTACGATCCGGTTGTGCGTCGTCCTGAGGGAAGCGAAGAAAGCCATCATCGTGGATGGGATCCCACTACCCCATACTGAGGAGCTGCTGCACCAGATGGTGGGTGCTACCAGGTTTTCAAAGTTCGACTTGGCATCTGCGTGCCACCAGGTCGAACTGACGCCCGACAGCCATGAGTTGACAACTTTCGTCACCCACGATGAACTGTTTAGGTTCAAGCGCGTCTGTTTCGGACTTGCATCGGCGCCGGCTGCCTTCCAAAAGATGATGTCGCTCATCCTGAAAGGATGCAGAGGAGTTCTCTGTTACATCGATGATGTCATCTTTTCGGGGAAAACGACCAGCGAGCACCAAGAAAACCTGACACTTGTCCTGAGGCGCATTTCCGAGGCCGGACTCCAACTGAATGACAAGTGCGTGTTCGACGTGGACCAGCTTTCTTTCCTCGGACATGTGGTGGGAAAGGAAGGCCTCGCTCCTCTGCATTCGAAGGTGGAAGCCATCGTTCAAGCACCAGTACCGAAGGATGTCTCAGCGCTGCGGTCATTCCTGGGACTCGCAGGCTACTATTCCCGTTTTGTGCCAGACAATTTTGATGTGGTCGAGCCTCTCAGAAAACTGCTGCGTCAGAGTCAAGCATTTAGTTGGGATGACGCATCGCAGAGAAGCTTTAAGAAGATCAAAAAGGTTCTTTCGTCATGTCACGTCATCAAGATGTTCGACACTAACCTTCTAGTAGTTGTGACCACCGACGCATCAGACACCAGCCTTGGAGCCGTCCTTCAGTAACAACCTGGGGAAGAGCTACACACTGTGGCCTGTGCATCCAGGTCATTAACTTCTACCGAGCGGAGGTACTCTGCTGGGGAAAAGGAGGCTCTGGCGTGTTTATTCGCTTGTGAACATTGGCACATTTACCTCTGGGGCCGAAGGTTTCTCATTAGAACAGATCACCAGGCGCTGGTGACTCTGCTATCGTCTAGAAGTTCCGGCAGGAGGCCCCCACGAATTGCAAGGTTGTCAGCAAGACTCCTTTGCTACAACTTTGACATCGTCTGTCAAAAAGGCAGCGACAATGCTGTCGCGGATGCGCTGTCCCGATTACCTTTGGTGGCAGCAGCAGAGCCAGAGATGGAGGAAAAAGTTGTGTCTTTGTGTCATCTTGCATCACCAAGTATCAAATACAAGTCGTAACGGCCAAGGATCCTACCCTACAGCTTGTGACCAAGTACCTCGAGAAGGGATAGCCAGCAAAGGGGATGCCCACTCAGGAGCTGATGCCTTTCTTCCAGCTTAGGAAGGAATTGTCCGTTGTGGATAGCATAGTCTTCAGGGAAGACAAAGTTGTTGTGCCGGATTCGTTGACTTCGGATTTGGTTTCTTTTGCACACAAGACACACCCTGGCATCGCGAAAACCGAACAAAGACTTCGAGACAAGTTCTGGTGGCCCTGGATCGCGAGGCAGGTGGAGTATGCCGTGCGAAGCTGTCACGTGTGCCAATCAGGTGACAAGTCAGTAAAACCGGTCGTGGCACCACTACGCCCGGTTACTCTCCCGGAAAAGCCTTGGCAGAAGCTCGCTATGGACATCGTGGGTCCGCTGTACCTGACCACCGCAAGTCCCAAGTTTGTCATCACCCTTGTGGACTACCACTCCAAGTGGCCGGAAGTTTGTTTTGGAAATACAGTTACGTAACAAGCGGTGATAGATTTCTTGCAAGGCGTGTTCAGTCGGGAGGGCTATGCGGAAGAACTCGTGAGAGACAGGGGACCACAGTTCAAGTCGAGGCTTTTCGAAGACTTCCTGAACCAAAGAGAGATCAAACACTGTGTCTCGTCGGTATACTACCCGCAGGCCAATGGGTTGGTCGGACGATTCAACAGGAGCCTGAAAGATTTTATTAAAGTTTCAGTTCTGGAAGGACGACCACTTAAAGAAGCCGTCGTGGACTACTCGGGTGTATACCGGTCTACCCCCCAATCAATCACAGGATTATCTCCTGCTCAGCTCCTCCACGCTCGCCAACCAAAGACCCGACTTGACATCATTGGCCTTCCATCAAAGAACTTCTTCCAGGAGCCAGCCACGCAATGAAACAGTTACGAGCTTGCGTCCAAACCAAGCAGCGCTCGGCGAAGGAGTGTACAGACGCGAAAAGTGCCAAAACTCAAGATTCAAGGAGGGAGATAGCGTACGGGTCCGTAGACCCACAAGTATCTGTAAGGGTGAGCTTTCATATTCCCGACCCCTGAAAATACAGAAACAGTTTGGTCCAGGCACTTTCCGCCTGGAAGATGGACGCAGCTGGAATGCCTCCAAGCTGGTGGCTGTGCCTGAGGAATGCGTCACGGAAAGAGGTAAACGGTTGTTACACTTGTTACACATTTCTGGAGATCGAGAACAGTCAGCCAGGAGAGCCGTCTCTGGCAACCAAGGCGAATATTCCGTTGGAGAGAATCGCGAAGCTTTAGCACCGCCATGTCAAGTTTCAGGAAGCGCAGACTCGATTGAGGAACATCGCCTAGAAGCTTCGGCGACGCCTATAAAAATTATGATTGAACCAGATTCCGTTGACGAACAACGTCAGGAAGTTATGACGTCGCCGGTTCAAGTGTCACAAGATGAAAGTCCCGTTGTTAGACATCGGCTGGAAGATTCTACGGCGCCTACACAGGCTCAAGGAACGACGTGGAGGGACGGACCTCGCAGAGAACCGTCGACAAGAGAACGACGGCGTCCCGCCCGTCTGCAGGACTTTCATATTAATTAGCTATCTTTCACTTAGTTGTTTCGTTTTTTCAGGGGTGGATGATGTTGTGTTATGTTTTCATGTTGGCAACGCTGTATATATCATAACGACTGGAGACGGAGCAGACTCGCCGTCAATCGCCAGCTGACAAAGAGGACGTGTTTTCCAGAGCTCCTGCGAAGCTAAGTGAATTTTGGTGTATTTAGTTTAGTTGCGGGTGTGTTTATGGGGTAGTAGAAAGCAGTTTTTAAAGTAGCGATAGGATAGGCTTGCCTGTTGGATCTTCTTCGTTGGTGGCGTTGCGCGCTATAGGCAAGAGGCACACCCCAGTGGGGTTGGTCCTCCAGGTTTACAGCCCTACTGTAAAGCATTTTTGGTCTTATACTAGTGGTTTTTATAGGTAGAAGAAAGCAGTTTTTAAAGTAGCGATAGGATAGTGGGGTTAAAGCAAGCTTTTTAGGTAGGGTCACAAGACCGAACCACCTGCACGTTTGAAACTTTGGGCGGGCTAGTTAGTTGTGTGGGCAGAGGCGTACCCAGGCTTTCTTGGTTCGAGTTTTGGTGGGATATTTGTCGTGGGGTCGCGCTGTGTGTCGGTAGGCAATGGTGAATACGCGACGGAAAGAAGGATACGCAGCCTAAAGTAAAAGAAGCACCCGATGTAGAATGTGAAGAGTGTGGCCGTTGGTACTGCATGATGGAAACGGAGTTCAAAACTGTAGCAGAAGCCGAGGAGAGCAGCTTGACCTGCCGGACTTGCGAGAAGGTAGAACTTGGTTTTAGGAGAATAGGAAGGGAATGGGCGGATACGGTTCAGGGGTTGAAGCGGGAGATAGGGGTACAGCGGGAGAAGCGGGTACAGCTCGAGGCGCAGGTCGGAGATTTGATTAAGAGGGCCGAAGCGGATGTGGAGAAGATGACCAGGGAATGGGAAAGTAAGGTAGAGAGCGTGGCGGGAGAGCTGAGGCGAGAACGGAAACAGCGAGCCGAACTTGAGC
This sequence comes from Ixodes persulcatus, assembly GCA_013358835.2. Taxonomy (NCBI): domain Eukaryota; kingdom Metazoa; phylum Arthropoda; class Arachnida; order Ixodida; family Ixodidae; genus Ixodes; species Ixodes persulcatus. Next base: position 125,701 of record JABSTQ010010693.1, on the reverse strand, counting down.
GACAGGTGGAGGAGCTTAGACAGGGGGAAGAGTGGAAGGCGGAGTTGGAGGAGCATAGAAAGAAGCGTGAGGAGATGGTGCAGCAACTGACAGGAGTAGTTAATAAGAAAAGGGAGGAGGTGGCAAAGAAGACGGCGGTGGGGGCGGCAGACAAAGGGGCCAGGTAAATAGTGACGAGGCGGCTGACTGTGTAGGAAAGGAGCCTGCACAGCTGTATAGAACTGCAGTAGAGCAGGGTTCGAGGATGGCAGCAGAAGTTGAGGCAGAGAAAGCACAGATAGCTGGAGGGGATGAAGATAGGCAGTCGGCGGTTAAGAGGGTGCTGGTGGTAGGAGACTCAAACATAACAAGGATTAGGGAGGGGCTGCTGGACAGGATGAAAGAAGATGGCAGGGTGAACGTAGTGGCTCAGCCAGCAGAGTGCATGGTAGACGCTATGGCCAAAGCGAAGGAGGAGGTGTGGGAAAACAGGGAGGGAGAGAGCCTAGTTGTAGTACAGGCAGGACTAAATGATGTGTTAAAGGGACGGAGCCAGAACCTCGCCAGGCAGATAGAGTTGGGGTTACGCAAGCTGAGGGAGGTCTCCGAGACTGTGCATGTGCAAATATGCACCGTCCCAGAGGTCTGGGGACAGTCTTTGCAGATAGAGAAGCGGGTGGTGGAAGCGAACCGGGTGATAAGGGGGTTGAGCCGACGATTTGGGTACGGAGTAATGGAAGTAAACAGGGTGGTGTACGAGGCTCGCTCCGACCCTTTTACATGGGGCATCCACTACAGTGGAACCACTGGGAGCACGGTAGGCGATAGGATTGGACGTCACATCGAACATTTTGGGGGTCCCGGAGACCTGAGGGCGCCGGTGTAAATGAGGGCCAAAATGTAGATACAGAGGGGAAGGTTTGGGAGGGTGAGAGGAAGCCTCGCAGGACTAGGAAAAAGAAACAGCTTAACATAGGGTTCTTAAACATGCAGGGGGGCAGGCACAGAAGAAAGTGGGAGGAGATTGAGGAGCAATTAGAGAGCGAAAACTTTGCAGTGTATGGATTAGCAGAAACACATCTGAGGGATATGGAAGAACCACCATACATACCGGGATATCATTGGTTGGGATGCAACCGGACCAATGGGGAACGCAAGGGAGGGGGTCTAGGGGTGTTAGTTAAGGGTCAGGAATGGGAAAGGGAACGAGAGGGTAGCAGGGAAAACATGTGGGTCAAAGGCAATATAGGGGGTTTAGACAATCCTGGGTAGGGGAGGAAAATGCAGAACAGTTGACATGTATATCAGGAGACGTTAGGGAAATCGGCACTAACAAGGAAATAATTATCTTGGGGGACATGAATGCACATTTGGAAGAATTTGATGGACATGTAGATACAACAGGGAGGATGTTAAGAGGAGTTCTGCGAAGCTCTTGATCTGGTATTGGTTAATGCTCAGGTAAAATGTGATGGAAAAATAACAAGGGAAAAAAAGAACTCGCGCTGGACTATTGACTACTGTTTAATGTCGCGTAAGATATACAACAAATTAGGAGGTATGGAAATAGATGAGGAAGGCACAAAAATTCTGGGGAGCGACCATAAGAGAATCAAGATCAGATTTGGCACAGTAAAACTAGAAATGCAAAATCAAAAACAAGAAGGTAGAAATAAATTAAATGATAAACAACTACAAGAGGTATCTAAGCGAATCAAGAACATAGTATCCAAGCAACCGGAAAGAGAATGGACATATGAAGACTTAATTAGTGTTTTCAAAAGAGAGAGAAATATCGAGTCAAACAAGGAGGAAGAAAACTAAAACGCAAGCTCAAAAGCTTGTGGGATAAAGAGGTTAAGGCAGCAATATCAAGACGCCAAGCGGCATCTAAAGAACACAGATGGGCAAAGAAAAAGGGGGCCACACTAGCCGAAGTAGCATCAAAATGGGAGGAATTTCAGGAAAGAAAGCGGGGGGCATCAGCATTAATACAGGCCAAAATTGGGAGGACAGGGGTCCAGTGGATGATAGAAATAAACCAGAAGGATAGGAAGGCGGCAAAAAGGTTCTGGGAGCACATCAGTGCGCAGGAAAAAAAAACCGAGGGGTACCAGCAGACACTAACCACACAGGAAGGGACAAAGGTACAGGCGGGAGAGGCAAGAGAATACAGTAGGCATACAATCGAAGGAGCATTTTCGGAGTTAGAATCAGATCAGGCCGTAATGAATGGTAGCGTCTACACAACACAAGAAGAGGATCATAGTGAAGAAGAAGAAATGACCACTGGAGAGTGAGAAAAAGCAGGAGGAAGGGTTCCGGCTGGAACTGCGACAGGTCCAGACGGCATACCAATGAGATTGATAAAAGTTCTAGGCAAAACAAGCAAATTGAAACTAAGCCAGGTGATTGACCAGATACTTATGGGAGGGGAGGTACCCAGTGACTGGAAATTGAGCAGGATGAGATTATTATATAAGGGCAAGAGAGACAAAGACAATATCAAATCATACCGACCAATCACAGTAACTTCAGTAATATACAAACTAGATATGCAAATTGTAAAAAGAAGAATGGAAGAATGGGCAGAGAGAAAGCAAAATCTAGGGGAGCTTCAAAATGGTTTCAGGAAAGATAGACGACTAGATGATAATTTATTCGTAATCACTCAGTGCATAGAGATAGCAATGACAAGTCAAAGGCCATTATGGGTAGCATTTTTAGACATCAAAGGGGCATATGACAATGCGAATCAGAAAAAACTCTGGAACCAACTGAAGGGATATGAACTAGAGGGAACCATGGTTAAGTTTCTAGAACGGGTTTATAGGGAGAATAGGGTGGTTATAATATGGGAAGCAGAAACTACAAGACCAGCACCAATAAAAAAAGGTCTTAGACAGGGTTGCCCATTGTCTCCCCTGCTCTTTATGATATACCTCAGTGAGATGGAAAAAAGGTGAGAACAGTGCAACCTAGGTTTTGACCTGACTTACATGGAGGAAGGACATAAAGCAAATCAAGTATTGCCAGGGTTAATGTATGCAGACGACATTGTACTCATATCAGAGAGTCGTGAGCAGGGTGTAAGATAGACAGGTGGGGAAACGGCCCATAGAAGCCTACCGCAGCGCCCGTGACCGGATTGTGTACTCCTCTGCTTGCGGGTACCCCCGATTTGCGAAAGATGGCGCTGCGGCGAGAAGAAAAAAATCGGAATCGAATTTGCATGGAACTTTATGAGAGAGTGCGCAAAATAAACCGAGAGTGCGACAGTCCTCAATTGAAAATCCATGAGAAACGATCTCCGTCAGTTTAGCCGGTCGCCACCGGTCGCCCACCCGGAGTGAGAGTTCGCGGCGCTCCACATAGATGGCGCCACAAAAAAAGAGATCCGAGGGGGACACAATCCGGTCGCTCATTTGGCTCTCGTTTCCCCACCTGTCTATCTTACACCCTGGTCGTGAGACAATACAGGAACTGATTACGATTTGCAGCAGGGAAGGGGACAATTTAGGACTAAAATTTAGTAGGGACAAGTCTGGTATAATAGTTTTCAACGACGAGAAGGGGGAACCCTTGGAGATACAGGACACATTAATAGAACACGTAGAAAAATACAAATATCTGGGAGTATGGTTAAGTGAAGGAAGACGGTATCTAAAAGACCATGAAGATATTGTAATAAAGAAGGGGAAACGAGATTCGGCTATCATGAATCACAGGGCACTATGGAACTATAATAGATATGAAGTCGTTAGGGGTGTATGGAAGAGAGTCATGGTGCCAGGGCTGTCATTTGGGAATGCGGTATTGTTTATAAAGTCAGAAATCCAGGCAGGTTTAGAGATACAGCAAAGGAGTGTGGGTAGGTTGGCATTGGGGGCACATGGGAATACACCAAATGAAGGAGTACAGGGGGATAGGGGTTGGGCATCTTTCGAGAGTAGAGAAGCGATCAGTAAAGTAAAATTTTAACAAAGACTAGCTGAAATTGAGGATACACGGTGGGCAGTGAAAGTGTACAAGTATCTATATATGAAAAGTCTAAACACTAAGTGGACAAACCGAACCCGCAAGCTGAGATTTAAATACATTCAACGAGATGGAGCCGATCAGAGCATATCAGTAGAAAAGGGAGTAAAGGAAACAGAGAGGAAATTGTGGGAAGAGAGAATGCAGGGGAAATCAGCCTTAACAATATACAGGGCACAAAAACAAGAAATAAAGAAGGAACAGCTGTATGATAATTCAGTGGGGAGCTCTTTGCTGTTTGAAGCTAGAACGGGGGTGCTAAGAACGAACACGTACAGGGCTAAATTCCAGGAAGTAGACACTCTGTGCGACGTATGCAACCGCGAAAGGGAAACTATAGAACATGTAATTTTAATGTGCACGGGGCTTCGTCTCACCCTCTTGGGGGGATGACTACGGATTTGGAGGGGGCACTGAGTTTTCCGGACATAGATGGACGAATGGATAGGAAAAGAATTGCGGTAACTAAGAGAAGATTGGAAGATTGGTGGAAGAGATCTAGGGAAGGATAAAGAAACAATACAGATAAAAATAAGCAATAAATTCACTTGAAAAGAAAGGGGGGGGGGCTGTTATAACAAAATTCATACAAATTAAAAAAAATGGATGACGAAATGTTAGGCTAGGTGGCGCAAGCTGCCGCCCGCTACAAAGGGTATAGCCATTACCATCCATCCATCCATCCATCATCTGGCAACCAATCACTGACATAAGAAGATACTTTTTGTTCAACGTTCGAACGGACTGGTCGGCCCTTTCTTCGTCTCCTCAGGACACCACACGGTGTTCACCGGCGAGAAAATTGTGGACAGCTAGAACACGCTAACAATGTCGCACGATGAGTCCCTGAGACTACTGACTCCATCATCGGCTGAATGCTGACGCGCGAGTAAGCCGAGTTTCTTTCCCGTTTCTCTCGCAGATCACAACGCTGTGCGCGTTCCCGACCGCCTTTCAAAAACTGGTCATGAAGCTTGAGAGTATGGACGTCCAGATGCCGTCCTTCAAGCGGCTGGTCATGTGCGGCGGCCGGACGACCGAAGCGCTCTTCGAGCGCATCTCCAGGGTGTTCCAGCTGGAGAGCATGCGGAACGGTTACGGCCTGTCCGAGGCCTCCGGCTTTACCTGCATCACGCCGCCCGACGCCATCCAATACCACAGCATCGGTCAGCCGTTGTCCAACATGCAGTTCAAGGTCTGTTAACCAGACTCTGCTACAAGAGAGCAAGAAAAGCCCTCTTCAAGATTCGTGGTTGTCTGCTCCCTGCTCCTCTCCTCCCCAGCGTTCGCTCTGCTCAAGTACCAAATAGTCGAGTTCTTTGAGGAAGGGGCTTGTCCTACTACTCTAAACCTGCAACATACTCCTTTCCAGTGACGAAAAATGCCACCGGGTTGTGTACGCATGCGATGCGTATATGATATTCCGCAGAAGAAAGTTAATGCGCAGGTTCAGAACGCGTTCTGCAACACAGTAAAAACGACGGCAGCGCGAGGAAGGCAAATATTTTGATGGTATATAGTACCCGTTTGTTGCGCCTGCGAAAATATATCCTGCCCCTATTTGTGTTATAACCACCCACTCCAAAATCCTGCATGTCTCGAGGCATTCTCTGTTCCGACCGTTCTTCTGTCTCCCCTTTTCCTCCCGAGAGCATTTCTTGTAAGCTCGATGCAACTTTTAATCGACATATTAAAAAGCAGCGCAAAAAGGACGGGACACAAAGTAGAAGGACACAGGGCATACGCTGACTAACAACCAAAGGTTTACCTAAACTTCAACGCGCGCAAAGTGGTGCGCGTGGAAGTTCCGGTAAACCTTTGGCTGTTAGTCAGCGTATGTCTTGTGTCCTTCTTCTACTTTGTGTCCCGCCCTTTTTGCGCTGCTTTTTAATATGTCGTTCAACCAATCAGTTCAGCAAGCTATCCTGTTACAGAACTTTTAATCGCCTTCAAACTGCCAACCTAAAACATACCGGCCAGTCAATTTGGTCGCTATCGATTTTTGTATTCCTAAGTGGAACTCGAGTGTAGCCTCCGATATGTTGAGAATTTCAGACATACTCCCATTTCCTCTGACGTCTTACTGTATTCCCAATGGCGAGTCTTTTGGAAAAAAATATGAAATTGTTCTGTTTCGGAGTCAAGCGTCTCCCTTGACCTTACAACAAAAACCAAAAAATGAAGCTCCAACCACCCACCTGCCAAGACAGACATTATTTTTACACTTGTACCTGATTCATTTTACACTTGTACCTGACTCATTTTACAGTTGTACCTGACTCATTTTACAATAGACCGATCTCACCAGCCAGTTTGACTGCGCCACCGCTGCCGCAACGCATCGAGGGAGCTTTAGTCTTTCTGCACGTGCGACAACCTCGCTGGAGCTCTGCGCGTGTGGAGCATGAGGCGGCACGAGCCGTCTTGTGCACTGCTGCCTGCCTCCTGCGAACTAAAGTTATGGCGGCGTCACGTATGCGCCGAACGCCTGGTGAGATCGGTCTATTGTACCTGATTCACGCAATATTCGAAAAACGAACGTTTCGGTGACTTGTTCACAACGTAAGAAAACGTAAGAAAACGGGGCTGTGTGAACCAGCCTTCAAGGTGTTTTATACCCTAGTTACACTACCGCTCTCAACTGTCGTTAAGTCAACCATCGTTGGCACCTCCCAACTGTCATTGAGCTCAATTACGTTTTGCGGTGTTATACGGTACATAGGCCCAACACTCCGAGTTGAGATGCGCGTCAAGGGACACAGTTGAAACCGAAACAAAACCAAAACTTATGTCACATTAGCTTTTCTTAAAAAGTGACGCAAATTAATTATATGCACATTTTTCATTCATTTCAAACGTTTAAAACAAGATAAGATTAACTTCTTTTTTTTATTTTTAGAGTAAAGAAACGATAATCAGAACTTTTCATAGAATTCATGCAAGAGAGATATAACGAAAGTCTTAACGGCACCGACATCACAATGGCCGCCCTCTCCGAGATTTGGCTTCTGCAACCTGCCGTGATCGTTCTAGCGGCAGCTCAGGCCCTGAATCATACCTCTTCAGATAATATTTGCTGCTACGATACTTTTCAGATACCTCCCCCAACCTTCTACAATAATAAGTGGTTCGCTGGCGCTGGCCATGGGCGGCGATGCTGCGGACACCGACTCAATAACAGTTGGCGCCGCCGTGTAAATCCGGCCGATCGCGATTGACTCAACTGTCGCTGGCTTAATGACAGCTAAGAGCGCTAGTGTAACTAGGGTATTAGAGCACTCTCGCATTGATCGCACCGGCCTGTCTTTTGCCCTCAGGTTCTTGACAGTACCACCGGAGAAAAGCTCGGCCCTGGAAAGTGGGGAGAGCTCGTATTTCGGGGCCCTCCGGTCATGACTTGCTACCACAACAAGCCACAAGCAACTGCCGAAGTTCTCAGTAGTGACGGCTGGATTTCCAGTGGTGAGACCTTTTGGAACGATATACGGTGACGGTGGTGAGCGGTGGTACCGATGCATTCAACGCTAGACTGGAAGAAGGCAGATTGGGACCCTGGCGGCGCACATGGTTCGGCAGGCATCCTGGGAATGTCCGAACGATGCCCTGTGAACATTGACAGGACATCAGTCCCGTTTCCCTAGCAGGGCGTGCCTAAGTCTGGCAGAAAGGGGAATACTGAAGCTCGAGGGTAGTGTTCTAAACGGAATTAAATAAAATTCGGGTGTGGTTTATTGTGCTAAACCAACAGAGGGCATCTGGCACGCCCTAGTGAAAGGCTAAGGATTAATTTTGACCACCTGAGGATTTTTTTGCGTCAACCGAAATCTCGGTTACACGGCGCCCTTCTCCGCAATAAGCCGCTGTCAGATTGCGAGCACCTCGGCCGGGACTCGAACCCGCCACCTGGGATCCTAGGCCGGCACCTTGCCTCGGAACCACCGAGGCGGCTGTAGACCTGTAGCTGAAGTTTAGAGCAGCGCCCAGCGCGAGCCAAATCGAATATTTTATTTCGCGTTTCGAATGCGCGTTCTTACGCACCATCACGTTGCCAAAAAGCGCTGTAAAAAAAAAGAAAGAAAAACGTGCGCGAAACAATTGAAAGGATATTGGCGTTTCGATAGGACGCTAAGCCCAGGAGCTGCACCTTTTTGTTTATTTTATTTTGTTTTCTTTTACGGGCATGAGCTAACGAGGAGAGGGGTTTAGAGCGATAAACTGGCATCCCGTTCAACAGGCAAAAGTGACCCCACTTGGCTGCCGCCATGTTGTACAATTTTGATCACTAGACACGTGACCATACCAAATCCTGAGGCGTTTATGAAAACTGAGCCGAGATTTGTATTGCGATTGCTGTAAAAAACATGATAAGCTGTTTTTTTTTTTCAATACTGTTAACCCCAGAAATCAGTGTCTAGCTCCTATAAAAAAACCTAAATACAGCACCGCGGTTGACGGCATCTAGAGGAGGCATTGCGAAGCTGCCCGAGTTTCTGTCGTAAGATCACATTTTGGACCTAAAACAAACGAAACATGGCTTATCTCGTCGGTACTGTTATTAAAGACCAATAAGCAATTATTTGTGTGCGGTACTTCGTTGAAATCTAGACGTAAAACTATAAAGTCACGTGTCTGGGGGTCAAAAATGTGCAACATGGCGGCGGCCAATCGGGAGTCACTTTCAGCTGCCACTTTACCGCTCTAAGGCCCTCTACCTCGTTGGCAATGAGCAGACGTTGACAAACGCTACCATTCGAACGTTGCTCGGGCACCATCGAACGCTACAACGCCGCATTTGTGCTCGCGTTTTGCAGTCGCCGGATCTAATATTACATGGTCGCGTCTTCTGAACGCGCTCGCTCCCCCTGGCTGAGTGCAACAGGCCTATAAACGTAATTAGTGAAGGATGATCCACAGTGTTATTATTCTGTACCATAGAGGTTCAACTGGCGGTAATGAGCTGTCTGCAAATTGAAGCAGACAACAACCAGTAGAAAATTCTCCTTGCGCTCTATTATGAGAGCAAATATCACAAATTATTTGTAGGTACAGCTTCGAACATTCCTCAGTCACGCAGATGAAATACTTGGTCAGTTGCGGCGTTTTTCTCCCAAATTTATGGAATGAAAAACAGTGCTAAAACGGCTTCGGTGATGCATTTATATGCACTGTAGTCTGTAGTACACTATTAGCGCGTACACGGCGTCGGCGCTTTCCAGTTTGGCGGATATACGTGCCAAACGAACGAAGGACATCTGAAAAACCAAGAGAAATAGCAAGAAGTACGCAGTAACACTGGTTCAGTAACTCCTTGTGCATATAGACGATCAAAATAAATTCAAGCCACGTAATATGGTCCGATTTTCAATAAAGTGCTGCTTTATTCTTTCTCCTCATGAATATGTGCGAAGATGCCTACAAGTTCCAGAAGTAAGCTGCCCGGCACAGGAAACAATAAAAAGAACCGACCTTTCATAACCCACGAACTTCATACTTTACGTTTTCTGTGTTTTTAACTGCTCGTAAAGATGCACGACGTGTTCATATATTGAAATAGTGACAGGACGGGCATATTAGCATATATAAGCGTCACCGGAATGCTGGCGGACCCTGAACACACTCCATATGCCTTTCGATTGTTATTTTACTTAGATTCGTCCATCGTGTTTACACACCTTCTGTGGAACACAGGTTTCGGCCTGAAATCTAGCGAAGTGAAACGTCGTTCACTGATGAAGAAAAATGCTGTAACAGAAGCAATTATACTTTTACAATATTAATAATGGCACATACGATTCGGTACGACGCAAATAACAAAAGTGATCCGTGTTATTTTCCTTCGAAGAGACAAAATGCACGCGCGTTTCCCCATAGCGACGCACAGGAGCACCGCAAAAGTAGACTGGTTCCTGTCTGCATCAATTGGCACCCCGGAAGTCGCATAGACACTAGGGCCAGTGGATTCTCTAGCTTGCATTATAATAACTCTACGGGATGATCAGGGCGCTCTAACGCCTACTATTCGATGACACGTGGTATCAATTTAAGAGTCGATGTGCGGAAGTCCCCTCTCTGAGGAAAAGACATCATATTAGAAACAGCGCACAAGCAGTGAGCAAGAGAAGAGAGCACTGAGCGCTGACTCACGTAGGATGTGTTGTGAAATAAAGAGGAAGACGAGGCATCAGAAATGAAACACACGCACCATTAAAAAAGGAGGAAAAGCAGTGATACGTGAATGAATTGTACTATACCACATACGGGAACCAATCAAATTCAAGAAAAAAAAACGGATGTCTTTTAGAAACATCAGTTGGGAGTCCGCTCTCTGTGTTCTCTTCTTCACTGCTTGTGCGTGTAATATCGTGTGTATGTTTATACAGCCGGACGTTAGTCAGCCCCAATGGGACTCCGGTGCCTCATGCTGTAGATGAGCAATTCAGCGAGTTTTTGAGAATGCGAGTTTTTGAGAATGCTCGCTGAATTGCTCTCAGCGAGCAATTCAGTGAGCACCACGCAGTAGTGATACACGACCGCACGCCGGTACGATGCTCATCCAGATCGAAACAGGCAGAGGTGGGGACTCAACCCTGCAGCGCGAGCCTTTCGCTCCACGTGCTCTAAGCTGGTGTGCATCAGAGCCGTTTATGTAGAGTTTGGTCATTAATTGGTAAGAAAAGGCCGAAAAAAGGGCCCGTCATTGACCGAAACTGTTTCAGTGACCTTGGCCGCGATGATTTACAGCTCTTGTGACCAATGACTAGCCAAATATATTCCCCTAGCGGAGGTTATGAGCTTAGCCAATACCCTACAATCACAATTTCTCAGTAAGCATGTATTCAAGTATTTCACTTCAGCACGCTAGAGTTGAAATTTTCGACTCTTAGTAACTGAAAAGCCAACGCACGTGACGTTGACCTCACAGCAACATTCCGAATGCACTCCATCTATCTCTTGATTGGCGACGACCGAGAGAACAGCTAAAACCGTAGACGCGACTCCGCTGGAATTTTGAACCTAATCATGAACGCGCAACCTATGTACGCAGTTTCGCCTCATGTTTCAAAACAATTTTCTAGTAAATGTTCCCTTTTCTGGCTCAGTAAACCCACTCAGCACCTTGAGACTCCATATTTCCACCGAATATCTTACAAATACCCATTCATGTACTTTCAGCTTCATCCAGAACAAAAAATAAAAAATCTGCGCCGCGGTGCGCGGCTTTGTCAAGGTCATCTCGGCTTTATTTTACTTCGCAGTATCGTCACAGGGGGAATATGCGGCGCTGGCGGCAGCGACGCCTTCCCCGCTCAACCTGGGCTTCCCCCGGCTCCCCCCATTAACTAAACACTCAATATAGGGCTGTAGTGTACGCTAGCCCCCTCGGCCACCTGTCCCCCCCCCCCCCCACCCCCCTTGTTTGTGCGCTGTTTTTAATATGATTTCATTTTACCAGCTAGCTAAACTCTCCACTTTACTACAAAGTTAGAAGCTGCAATTTGCGTAGGATCCTAGAGTGGAAAACTCCTATCCTTTAAACTGGGTCCAAGAAACCCACAGCGGCAGGAGGTGCTCATGAGGTTTTTTCAAAGAGCAGAGAACTGCAGTCAAAGCAACAAAGTGTTCCAGAATCTCCGGCGTTGCGCAAGTTGAACAGTTCGGTGTGTTCACTTTCTAGTATATGGAACACCGTGTAAAGTATACAGGGTGTTTCCGGAAACGCGGACAAAATCGCTCCTGCGAAAACTACGCATTGCTAAAAAAAAAGTTATGCCGTAGTGGTTTGTCAAAGGGCCCATTAAGAAATATTATTAGCTTTCAATAAGTTAGGTAATTGATTTTGAATAATTAAATTGTCAAGTATTCATTTTAAAGGAATGGTTTCAATTAAAATTGCTGGGCATCATGGAAAACTACTAAATGCAGCCACATTACAATGATATATGGCACGCGCAGCATTTTACGGCTTTCCGAAAAGCGCCCAATTTGGGTACACATAGTAACCCTGGAGCGAGGGGTCTTTTGCAGACTTGTGCTCGTTACTTGAAAAAGTAATGGATACCAATTATACAAATTACCAAGCCTCAAATGTAATGGATTACCGTTACAAATTACTTTCGCTGAAAAGTAACGGATTACTTTATTCGTTACGTTACAAGTTACTTTCACGTTACTTTTTCCGTACACTCATCCAGAAAACAATAAAATAATTTTGATATTTTTCAAAAATGTTTTCCAACAGTACTTTTAATTTTTTATACGCCCGTATTATGGTAGTCCTTGTAAAAATAAAATATTGTATTTAAGAGAAAGAGTGGGGGTGCATTCTGTTCACCTGTGAGCTGGCTGTGCACAGAAAGCTGCAACTACAACCGCCATCCCGCTGGCTTACGGCCTCCGGAAATGATCCCTGGAATTGTGCACAAGAAGCTAGCGGTGCGCATGCTCAGTAGCAGCGTCTACCTCCACTACGAGATTCAGAGCTAAAGAAGCAATCTACGAAAGCTCCCTTTTGACTCTGGTGTTTCGCCTGTTATTCACAAGAAAATATAAACTTGGTGCTAACGTTACAATGTATAGCCAATGCAGAATACAGGTGTCCCAGCTTATTTTGATGTGTTTCCGTAGATTAGAGTTTGTTGTTCTTGCTGATGACAATGTGTGTTTTTTTGGCAAGCAAAGTATGCTCGGAAACTCTAGTTTTCCGTTCTCCTTAATGCCCTGAATTTTGAACATCTCATTAAGAGGTGGCCATGGAGACGACGGACACTTCATGACCGAAAACGCGACCAGTCAGAGAAAAAGTGGCGATTAAGGGTTATCGATCGTTTAACGATTCTCACTGTCATACCAATATTAGTGGAGGCCAGGGGAGGGGAGGGCATAGAAAGCGAGAGAAGCGGTGACCATCGGTCTCACAAAACAATAGAGGATCACACCACTCTTACAGGTTCTCTCTCTCTCTCTGTCAGCACTCCTTAGATGGCCTAACCCCCCCTCCCCTTTATGTTGACAGTTGACTGCAAAGTGAGGAGTGGACTCAAACACCATTCCCAGACAAGTAAACCAAAAGAAATATCGTCCGTACCCTCGAAGACGATGCTCTTAGCCTCGCACCGGGCGCTTTTCAGCCGTGCCTCAAGAGCGTGCTAGAATACAGTAGCGCACATCAAAGACAAGGAAACTTCGACCTCCTCGCGCGAGGCTGCATCGGTTGTTATGCGAGTCGTGAACTCACGAATCGAGGGGGTACGGACCCGCGTTTGACGTCTGTGTTGGGGGCGGGAGACGTCGAAGAAGTTGGAAAGGGTGAAACGGTGTAAAAGACAAAAACAAATAAACGCGAAGAGCTTTCTCCTGCCCGGGAGCAGAAGAAAAACGCAATGGAAGGTGACGGAGAGCCTACTCGGCGTTGTCTAACTTGATTATTGTCTTGAAAAAGTAACGGATTACTTCGTAAGTCTGGTCTTTTGTTCTTTGGTTCCTTGGTTCTTACCTGCCACGGTTGTGTGACCTCAGGCAGCGTGTGTCTTCTTGTGGGTTTGTGGGCCTATTTAAGGAGGTGTTTTGAAAAATACATTTTGAGCCGTGTTCAGAGTTTCGTGTCTGTCCGTCCTTTTAATGCGAAAGCATTACCTGCCCCATGGAGCGCAGCCGGCGTTGTCTGTAACCGCGAAAAACGGCACCTCAATTCCGGCTAAGCGTGACGAGCAATAAAATCCCATTGGCTGCGACGCGTGACAGTTCCAAAGAACGCCACCCCACAGGGAAGCCCTCTTCCTGGCGCTGCGGCCCGCGCGCCGGTAGAAAAGAGAAGGTGACGCGCCGCCCGGCCGGCCTCTGTGGAGGACAGCGGCACGCGCTGCTTGTACGAATGCGCTTCGTGTATGAATGTTTTCGCATTCCTACACGTAAGCAGTCGTAAGTGTTCTCCTATATTGTCTAACAGGTTAACAATGAATACATTTGGTGTTTTTTGTCTATCCTTAACCAGCTCGCCTGCCTATATGCTTTAACCTCAACTTAGACGCGTTTCTAGTTTTTCTTGTTTCTTTTCGGAGCTAATCTCCGCGCGGGCAATCCCGCCTTGGTGTCTAAAACGTACAACCTGCGTACACCGCCACACATCGCAGGTAAAGGTGCGTCTTTACCTGCGATGTGCTGTGTTCCGTGCCGTGTGAATGGGCATTTACTCAGTCGGCCGTAATCAAAAGGCAGTTGTCTCATGGCGCGCGTCGCGCTTGCAGGCGACCTGGGCTACTACGATGAGAATGGGCAGTTCTTCATCGTGGAGCGCTTAAAGGACATGATCAAGTGCATGGACCAGCAGGTGGCGCCGGCCGAGGTCGAGAACCTGCTCATGGGCCACGAGGCCGTGGCCGAGGCAGCCGTTGTCGGCATCCCGCACCAGGACTTTGGGGAGGCGCCTACGGCCTTCGTTGTCCTCAAGGACGGACGTCGGGACAGCGTCAGCGAGGACACGCTCAAGGACATCGTAGCCAGTGGGTGGCACCCTTTGACCCCTTATCTATTTACTCCGGTCACCTCTTTACAAATATGGCAGCTGGCAACAGGTCGCGTCGCTCGGGCCGGCCGGTATGGCCGAACGGGAGCTGTAATAAAGTTGAAAACTGAGCTAGTTGGATGTCGTTGCACATGGTGAATAAAAACAGCGCGAAAGACAAGGACAAAAGCGGAAGATATTCGACAGGACAGACGTTGACTCACAAATACTCGTTTTTTGTACAAACCGAAATGAAGAAGGAAAATACGCAGCACCCACATTCACACGCGCACTTTCCACTCATGATAGCTGCTCATTACAGCGCCCTCTGGCTTCATTGTCATTTTCAGGAACTCCAGTTCGTTCCTAGACAACTTCACTGACGCCACACTTATAAAGTTTTCGCCCCCACTGTGAATATGAAGTGCCTCCAGCACTTCACGTGTCACTTTGTCCTTGTGTCGTCCTAAAATGGTGGTAGAATTAAATGACGGTTCGCACAGGTGAGTCTTACAGTGAATCGGCAGGTGTACCCCCGCAGTGGCTCCTAGAGAATGCCTGTGTCCTCGGAGCCTATCCTTCAAGCAGCGTCCCGCTTACCGAACGTAGGTTCGGCCATGCAAGAGTGAAATCCTATACACTACTCACATAGCACATGTAAGGAATAGATTAACGTGTTTCTCACAACACTTGTCACCTGCTATTCCCTTTGCCATCGCGTTACCTCCGGGACAAAATGGTCTGTTTTTGCGGGGCAGAAAACTAAAGGGATTCCATAATGGCTGCCAATATTTTTTGTTTGTTTTTGTGAGAGGCAATATGTAAATATTGAATGACGACTGGTATCTTCTTTTCTACAACATGTTTAGTGGTCTGGCGCTCCTTAACCTTCTTGGCGGGGTGATTGACACGTTTGACAGTAATGGCGATGAATAGCCAGTTTTTTTTCAGCCCATCATTGTGTGAGAGGCACGCTTTTTTCAGAGCTGAAACTCGACATGATAGACCTATGCCCCTCTTTTACAATTTTAGAGTGCCAAGTGCCGACCTGTAGTACGGAATATCTTTATTTCATCGTGGTCATTATGTCCAGCAAATATGGGAGCCCCCTTAGCAATAAAGGGTAGACCTCAAATATATTTCGAATATATTTTATACGCATAATAATTTTCAGTTAATTCCGTATTTTTGTCCACACTTGAATATGTTCCAGCGTTATATCCTTAAGTAAAGTGATCTTCTTCTATCGTCTCTTCGACGTCAGTAGACTGAACCTGGAAATGTTGTTTTTGAGCGTTACATATGGGATAAGGGGTGTAACTACTACACCCCCTGTTTCTGAGAGTATGCAACGCTGCTTAAATTCACGGCATTTCTTGAATCGACGCCCTATATCCGCGTCGGTCGCAGACAAATACAATTTGACAAGATTGACCACGGTATATTTTACCTTGTATGTCGGTCCCAGTGCTCATTCAAAGTTTTAGCTTGTGTTTAAAAACGGGTCAAACGTGACGCGAATATGCCGGGCTGCTCGGCGATTTCGGTTTAGCACCCCCAACCGCGGTCCTTATAAGTAGAGGTTATCTGTACCAAATGCATGTCTGTCAGGCCAAAACTCAAAATGAAGCTTGCTCGGAACTACCTGCAGCAACACAAAGTTGTTAGCTCCCCCCCCCCCCCTCCTTCCCTAGCTTTCTCTTCATTGCCAAAGAAGACATTGGACTCCAAGTATAGTTGCGAGCTGCGTTACCAAAAGTACAGGAGCGACAGTGTAACCCAAACAGTTCGAAAGAAGAGTAAAAACTCGTACTCTTTCCTGTGTGTCCCATATGTCGCTTTTCTTCTCCTATAGGATAAGCCCGTCACTCACAATTCGTATAAAGCGGCTTTCCTCCCTTTCCTACACGTGGCTTCCACTACACTGGGCGCGACTAGCAAGTTAGAGGAACGTAAGCTTGTTCCCCGTTCCATCTCAACCTTGGGAACGAGTTCTAGTTAGAAGTTTCATTGATTCAAAAGAAGCGCGCTCCTTTCGAACCAAAAGTTCGTTGAGTGCGGAAAAAGAAAGGTTTATTCAACTCCGCTAATCTGCGGCAGTCAGTACATCGGACAAACTCGGAGATGCGGTACCCATCGACTCAGAGAACACAACTTTGAAGCATCAAAGGCTTCAAATGAGTATTTTAACCCAATCGTCATTCACAGCCGCACGTGCGATGACTGTAGTTCGTATTTTTGTGAAACTAGAATACTGGGCGGGCACAAGAACAGATTTGGGCGAGTAATCATTGAATAATTTGCCATGGGGAGTGTCAACAACAACATTTCTGCACCTTCATTATCACTTACAAAAACAGAGGTCGAATTCCTAACTCCAGAGATGACTAGATTACTCATATCTCGTCGTGAGGCTAGTGATTTTTAAATATTTAAAGTTATAGTACTTTTCCCTTTGGTAATGTCAACAACATTATTTCTGCACATCATTATCCCTGACAATGACCGAGGTCGAATTCCTAACAACAGAGATAACTAGATTACTGATTCTTCTTCGTGACGCCAGCGCTTTTTGAACTTCTAAATTTATAGTACATTTCTCTTCCCTTTAACAATTTTCTCCTTTCCTTCATAGAGAACGTTGAAACCTTTGGGGGCGGTTTTCTATTCCCTGCCCCATCATATGTCGTTGCTCAATGAGAGTAGTCTTGTTACCGTCTTCGACATTTATCCTTTCACATATTCCTATCTAAAAATGCACCTCATTGAAATCGTAACAAGTAACTTCGTGCTGGTCTGCAAGAGTGCGAGAAACAATCAATGCAAAATACGCAGATAAAAGTTATAAACCTTCAGCGCAGACGTGCAAAGCCCATTTACTTACGAAAATAGGTTCTAATCTGCGGATCACAATATATAATTTACAAAAGCATGAAGAGAAAAAAAGCTATGATTTGTAAACGCTTCGATGGTCCTCAATAGCGCCGCGATGCACCGAAGAAAGTAAGAACTTAAGTGGGTTCAAACCCGGGATAGCGGAATGCAATCCCGGCGCGATAACCGCTGAGCCACACCGCAGACAGCGTGATGAGCAGAGAACCATGCTTATGTCCCTGAGTACGGTCGCTCGCTGCGGCTCGTGGAGGTATGTACCGCAAAATGCGTTCAGGAACGTTTCTGAATGGTACTACCGTGAATCTACCTGGCTAAAGGAGTCGGGTATTGTCCCGGCCTTCTTAATCAAAGCTTACTTTTTTCAGTGCTCTGCCTAGATGAATTTAATATGGCAAAGTTCGTCTCTCTTGCCTAAAAACTGAGCAGAACTTATATCGCATTTGGAACCACCTTCCATTCTTTTTAGTTTATCTTTTTTGTGTTGAGGCGATGTAAACCCCAATAAGAAACCGATATCAGGAGGTGCTTTGATAACTGTGCCCTCATTTTTATTTTATCGCGAGAAAACGAATTTTTCAATTGAAATTTCTATAAGGTACCAGCGTCTGGAGCTAGATGGCGCAAGTGGACCCCATCCCTCATTGTTGGGAATGGTGGGAACATTTAGAACTGCATCAACCTTAAAATGTTCATTAGAAGCATTTAGAAATGTTTCCATTAAAGCTTGTAAATTCATTTTATAGGTTGCTTCCCTAGCGACTAGGAATGTTTTCAAGAATACACCTGAAATAAATTAAGTGCTATTTCGTATAACGCTGTCGACCGCGGCGGACGTCTGGGTATGAATGAAAAGTGATAATTCGTCTCGTTGCATTAAATCCACTAGACACTAATCGCCTTAGCTGGCACACTTCAATCAAAAATTTGCTGCCCGTCATTTGAACATGCTATAGCAGTTGAAAAGTCAGAAAACAAAATTCTTCCAGGCGCTATCTAATGGTGAACTTGGGCTCTCTAGCGCCCACCATACCGAAAAAAGAGCCACAATCTGCGCGCCCGACGAGACACCACTGTGATGAAAACCTTTTCTCAATCATGCAACCATAGATAACACGACGCTGTCAGATCGACTCGCGATGACTCACTACCCTCGTCCGGTAAGGAGGCTGACGTCGCTCCCGGTTAGAACTTCCATAGTTCTTTTCCGTCTACTTATATCCCAGTCTCCTCGCGGCTTAAATTTGTTCAAGAATAGCGTACAGCAGAATATAGCTGCCGGGATTTAAACCACAGCTTATTTTGACGACAGGAAAAGGATCTCTAATTAGAATGCGCCAGCTAACGTGAATACTACATCGAGTTAATTTGATAGGTGAGCTTTAGGTGATTAATTCCCTAATTATCGCTTTACACACATACCTTGACGTGCTCCACGGTCAATTGCGTGATCCGGAAGAAATCTTTTCTTTACTTCGAGGGTCCTTTTTTAAAACTTACTGTCTGCTCTGTAGGATATCGGTTGTTTTTTTGTTTTGTTTTTTCGCACCTTGCAATTTCGAAAATGCATCGGAGGTTGGAATATATTACACGAATAACTACCTAGTAAGATCCCCGATGGATAATCTTGGAAAGTTCTGCTAAGGGTCTCGTTAGTAAATGATGTGTTCTTGCTCACTGACCCCCAACAATATTTCAGGTCAATCTGCGACTTACAAGCACCTGCATGGCGGCGTATTCTTCGTTGATGCCATTCCAAAAACGGACACTGGAAAGTTTCTTCGCAGAAAACTTCGAGACCAACATGTCAAGCAACAGCTGTAGTAGAGTGCCACAGAACATGCCGTGCCAGATACAGTGGGAGCTGCATGGACTGAAGTGCGGGCCTTTAGCAGTTTTAAGGCAATTGGACGATGCGCACGAACCACCATTTCTGCAAAGTAGTCATTTATGCGGACAAAATTACAATCCTGGATCGCTTGTCCCGGCTAGAGACAATCATTGGCACGTACCATCTGACAGCACGTGTTTTGTTGTGAATTATGTACAGAGTTCGAAATGAATAAATCCTGTTTTTATTGTGTTTTAAGAAATGCGCATTAAGCCTTTCCCTGAAAAACTAGATTATGCCGCAGTTTTTCGAAACTTTTTTCTTCGTATACATTTTAAAAAGAATGAGAGTTTATTGCTGACAATCTGAAATACTCAAAACGAGTCAGTTTGTAAGATTAACATTCATAATTTGACAATTTTCACGTGCGGCAGAAAAAATATTTTATTTATTTAGATCGTTCTCCGGTGAACAAACTGACATGGGATGTTTATAACACTCGAATTTTCTAGGGCCGTAAAGGACAAATTCGGATCAATTTACATATTAGAAAAGCAATGCAGTTCTTTTAGTGTGGCCTAAAAACACCACACGCCAAATATTTCGTTCTAATATAGCCTAAAAATTGATAAAACTGGCAAACAAAGAATAAAGTGCGCGAAATTACAACACTCAGCTAATCCTAGCAGGCGAGGCGCGGCGTAGTCAACAGCGCAGTCAATGGTCGCGTTCAGTAGTAGCTCCGGGAGTGCTTATACTCTACTCCGTTCATCCCTAAGCTGAGAGAGTAAGGGGAAGCTACGTCATCTTTTTAGCCACGTGACCCGCCCGTATTCGGGCGCAGAAAGCCAGTTCAGGCTATTTTCGGAAAATGTCTTGGAGCGTATTTCGTTTGTTTTTGATATGCTAATAAACCACGTAAACGTTCATTTGAAGCCGTGTTTTCACCGCCGCTGCACGGAAACTCGGTGATTATCGACGATAGTCGTGTCCGTGTTGAACAGAGTAAGGCAGTGCATAAATGCATAGCCGCCTCTATACTGGCAAAGCCTGGCAGATCGCCACGAGACGCGGCCGCGAAAAGTGAAAAGGTAGAGCGGCAGACAACGAATGAGAGGAGAGGCATGTAACGGGCGCCCCGCTGCGGCGAGACGCCGAAACACACTTGTTCCGAGCGATGGAATGTCCGCTCGTGCTCCTCGCGTTCATCAGCGCTACCGATTCTTTTTTCGTCGGGTTTGGAAATCATGTTTCGGGTGTCGCCTCTGCAAAAGCTGTGCGCTAAATGCCAGGTTTGCCTAAAGGGGATTTAGGTTCCCCGAGAAATGCTCTTTTCTAGCAGATCCTCACGCTCCAAATCTGCGACCGGGCACCCTATGGCTCCGTCGTCGAACTACCAGGCTTTGTGAGTATGGAGGAGGCTATGATGAATGTGACTTTGGCGCGCGGTTGGACAACCACGCGGAACATGATCCCGATTAATGTTTTGTTTTGCGTAGCTAAATCGGGGTGTATGCGAATATGAGACGTTGGCTGACGCTCGCTGCGGCCGACAAAACCTTGATCGCCAAGTGCGGCCGACCCCGAGCGTCTACGAATACATTTTATAGGAAGTTCGTAAAGAAGGGCAGAACAAACGTATGGCCGTATAAAAGCATCGTAACCGGCGGCGAAGATTTGCCAAGCCCAATATTTTGCGTGCGTTGATTTGTTGTTTTTTGTTTACTTTATTTATTTTGTAATACTACCATCCCCATTCTTGGAGCTATTGCAGGAGTGGTAACATAATAGAGACCAGAAAAAAGCAGTGGCGCACCAAAAAAAATAATTAGCTAAAGTAAAATTCAATAGCATCTAAAAAGTGGTGGAAAGTCGTCAAAGTCATAGTGTCGTTACTTAAGTTATTCCATTCTTGAATTGCCCCAGGAAATAAATAAAACCTAAAGCAGTCATTTTTAAACCTGCATTGTGTTAATGCTCGGCAATCATTTATTCGTGAGGACCTTGACGTAGATATTTTAATTAATAGGAGCTATCTATATTGTAGTGGTCTCGAATGGTCCATGTGAAAAGGTGCGTACATAGCAGCGGTCTCAAACACGTGGCCCGCATCTCTTTGGGACGTGGCCCGCAGGCAACCGGCTCGACTTCCAGTTCTCATGTCTCGAGCGCTAGAAATGGCTTGCGCCACAGTGATCTCATCTGTACGATTCATTTTCGCTCTAAAAGTAACTATGCTCTTTTAACGTATTTACAAAGTCTATGCTTATCTGTGTTAACTTTCCCTTTGTTTTGTCTTATTTTTGCTTCCCAGCCTTTCGTAATGTACAACATTTCCGCTATTAGGCTGCAAGCACCAGCTCTTTTTTAAAGGATGCATCTCGGCTGCGCAAACTCCCGTTCAGCAGGAGTCAAGGATGAAGCGCTAAGAGCTCAGGATTCTCGACTTTAAAAAATATCAACATTAAAAGGCAAGCATTTGTTCAGGGTTAAGAGTTGGCCCTCAACCTTTCAGGTGTGGACTATCTGGCCCCCACACTCAAGCGCGTTTGAGACCACTGATATATAGGGACATTGCAAAGCTAAGGAATATGCTTAGGCTCAGAAGGCCGGTGAGGAAATGGACAGGCTTGCAGGACGTGGCGCGCCGGACAAAGGACTGTCGATGGCTTGGGACCGGCGGGCACAACAAGGAGAAACAGCACGTCAGACCACGTCGGAGTTTGGAACAAGTACAACAAGACTCTCTGTATTTACAGATGTGCAAGACATCCTGTGACGGCAGGTGCCGCTGTCGGACACGCGTCGCCATCTCGTTCTAACAACGCACACTATAACTCAAAGCGCCATCTGGTGTTTAGACGGTATTCTACAATACTAAATCTTCTCCTTCCTTTATAAAAATGAATCTTCAATGTGTGTAATTATTACAGCTTCCAAATATAACCTTTGCAAAAAATAACACCATAAATGACATGTGAAAAAAAAACACTATAAATTTAATATTAATGACGTCACCCTTACACTAGAAATGTGAAAATAACATTCCTCACAGCCATGTCCCATTTTCCTCCCTTGTTAGGAATTTGTGCCTTGGTTGTGCATTCCCAGACCCAGTGCGAATGCTGACGAATGTTCTCTGCAATATGAGACCACCAAATGGGCTGAAGCAGTTGTAAAAACAAAACGTTTCATCAACAATAAGGTTTGCTATTCCTCATAAAAATACAGATCAGGCACTCAAAATAAAACTTGTAGTAGCCTTAAAACAATTAACACTTAGTCTAAAAATTAAAGACGTTTACAAATCTCTGTAACGCGAAATTAGAGTGCAGCTCTTGAGGCGTAGGAGGGTATGTCCCCTCCTCCTCCTCCGTACCCTCTTCTCCTACTCCTCTTCCTCCCCTTTACTCCTCCTCTTCTCCTCCTCCTCCTCCTCCTCCTCCTCCTCCTCTCCTGCTGCTGCTCCTCTTCACTTCTCCTCTTCCTTCCGTCCTCCTTCTCCTCTCCGCTCCTCATCCTTTTATCCTCCTCCGCACACGACGTCAATTCTACCTCAAATTCAGCATAGAAACTAAATTTTTTCATAGTTGAGGTGACACCAAGCCATGTGACGTCATTTTCCCGGCTAAATATGGCGGGGAATTGAATTGGTGTTGAGGTAAAGTGACGTCAATTTTCCCAACAAATTTAGCGCGGTAATGCCGACGGCCGCGCCGACGCCGCTCAACCCGGAAACTGGCGCCAAAGAGCAGCGCTCTAAAACTCTTTTATAGAAGGGCTGCTCGTATAGCAGTCCACCAAATTGCCACGCGCGTCGCCGAGCCAGCGTATGCGTGGCCGAATTAACGGTTACCGTTCTTGCCTCTCAAACGGAGGATCCAGGTTCGATTCCTGGGAACGGAATGTTTTATTTATTCTTTCAAGTTTGCGTTCTCTTAAGTGCGAGAACCGTCCCGTCTGATCGAGTTAGAATGTTCTACGCGCCGAACGTTCTGCGCCGAATGTTCCAGAAACATATGCGAGCCCAAAAAGTGCTCCGCGTGGCGAGCCAGAGCCAGTCTCGCCCCTGAGTTCGATCCTGATGTTCCGTCGCCATCAACGCCTGCGACTCAAGCCTTTTTCTATTTTGCTTTAGGGAAGAAGTTCGCCCCATTAAACGTTTAGTTTGCTTCAGTTTTCGTCACTTCAACAATTGTCAGATGAACCTTTCTGGGAGTCTTCTGTGCCTCCAGGGGCGTTGTGAAGTGAAAGGCGGTTATCATTTGAGCCCGTTCTCGTTTCGCCCTTCTGATTCTGGCCCTTCCCAAAACAACCATTTTTCAAAAAGATCTCGCCTTGACCTGTCGAATTCGGTCCTTTCCCGTTTCGTCCTTCGCATTTCAAACCTTCTAATTTAAGCCCGTTCACGTTTCGCCCTTTTCAAAGCAACCATTCTCAAAAAGATCTCCCTTTGCGACCTTGTCGAATTTGGTCCTTTCCCGTTTCCTCCTTCGCATTTCAACCCTTCTAAGTTGACCTCGTCCTCGTTTCGCCCTTTTAAACCAACCATTCTCAAAAGATCTCGCTCTGATCTGTCGAACTTGGTCCTTTCCCGTTTTGTCCTTCCCATTTCAACACTTCGAATTTGAGCCCGTTCACGTTTCGCCCTTCTCAAAACAACCATTCTCAAAAAGATCTTCCTTTGACCTGTCGGATTTGGTCCTTTCCAGTTTCGTCCTTCGCATTTCAACCCTTCTCATTTGAGCCCGTTCTCGTTCCGCCCTTCTCAAAACAACCATTCTCAAAACGATCTCCCATTGACCTGTCGAATTTGGTACTTTACCGTTTCGTCCTTCGCATTTCAACCCTTCTCATTTGAGCTCGTTCTCGTTTCGCCCTTCTCAAAACAACCACTCTCAAAAGATCTCCCTTTGACCTGTCGAATTTGGTTCTTTCCTGTTTCGTCCTTCGCATTTCAACCCTTCCAATTTGAGCCCGTTCTTGTTTCGCCCTTTTAAAAACAACCATTCTCAAAAACATCTCGATTCAACCTGCCGACTTTGATCCTTTCCCGTTTCGTCCTTCGCATTTCAACCCTTCTCATTTAAGCCCGTTCTCGTTTCGCCCTTCTCAAAACAACCATTCTCAAAAAGATCTCTCCTTGACCTGTCGAATTCGGTCCTGTCCCGTTTTGTCCTTCGCGTTTCAACCCTTCTAATTTGAGCCCATTCACGTTTCGCCCTTCCCAAAACAACCATTCTCAAAAAGATTTTTCTTTGACCTGTCGGATTTGGTCCTTTCCGTTTCGTCCTTCGCATTTCAACCCTTCTCATTTGAGCCCGTTCTCGTTTCGCCCTTCTCAAAACAACCATTCTCAAAAAGATCTCCCTTTGACCTGTCGAATTTGGTCCTTTCCCGTTTCGTCCTTCGCATTTCAACCCTTCTCATTTGAGCCCGTTCTCGTTTCGCCCTTCTCAAAACAACCATTCTCAAAAAGATCTCCCTTTGACCTGTCGGATTTCGGTCCTTTCCCGTTTCGTCCTTCGCATTTCAACCCTTCTCATTTGAGCCCGTTCTCGTTTCGCCCTTCTCAAAACAACCATTCCCCAAAAGATCTCCCTTTGACCTGTCGGATTTGGTCCTTTCCCGTTTCGTCCTTCGCATTTCAACCCTTCCAATTTGAGCCCGTTCTTGTTTCGCTCTTTTGAAAACAACCATTCTCAAAAACATCTCGCTTTGACCTGTCGAATTTGGTCCTGTCCCGTTTTGTCCTTCGCATTTCAACCCTTCTCATTTGTGCCCGTTCTCGTTTCGTCCTTTTCAAAACAACCATTCTCAAAAAGATCTCGCTTTGGCCTGTCGAATTCGGTCCTGTCCCCTTTTGTCCT
Organism: Ixodes persulcatus; assembly: GCA_013358835.2. NCBI lineage: Eukaryota > Metazoa > Arthropoda > Arachnida > Ixodida > Ixodidae > Ixodes > Ixodes persulcatus. The sequence continues at coordinate 100,590 of JABSTQ010010693.1, read as the reverse complement.
TCGCACTTCAACCCGTCTAATTTGAGCCGGTTCACGTTTCGCCCTCTTCAAAACAACCATTCTCAAAAAGATCTCCCTTTGACCTGTCGCATTTGGTCCTTTCCTGCTTCGTCCTTCGCATTTCAACCCTTCCAATTTGAGCCCGTTCTTGTTTCGCCCGTTTGAAAACAACCATTCTCAAAAACATCTCGCTTCAACTTGTCAAATTTGGTCCTTTCCCGTTTAGTCCTTCGCATTTCAACCCTTCTCATTTGAGCCCGTTCTCGTTTCGCCCTTCGCATTTCAACCCTTCTCATTTGAGGCCCGTTCCTCGTTTCGCCCTTCTCAAAACAACCATTCTCAAAAAGATCTCTCTTGACCTGTCGAATTCGGTCCTTTCCCGTTTCGTCCTTCGCATTTCAACCCTTCTCATTTGAGCCCGTTCTCGTTTCGCCCTTCTCAAAACAACCATTCCCCAAAAGATCTCCCTTTGACCTGTCGGATTTGGTCCTTTCCCGTTTCGTCCTTCGCATTTCAACCCTTCTCATTTGAGCCCGTTCTCGTTTCGCCCTTCTCAAAAACAACCATTCTCAAAAAGATCTCCTTTGACCTGTCGGATTTGGTCCTTTCCCGTTTCGTCCTTCGCATTTCAACCCTTCTCATTTGAGCCCGTTCTCGTTTCGCCCTTCTCAAAACAACCATTCTCAAAAAGATCTCCCTTTGACCTGTCAGATTTGGTCCTTTCCCGTTTCGTCCTTCGCATTTCAACCCTTCTCATTTGAGCCCGTTCTCGTTTCGCCCTTCTCAAAACAACCATTCTCAAAAAAGATCTCCCTTTGACCTGTCGGATTTGGTCCTTTCCCGTTTCGTCCTTCGCATTTCAACCCTTCTCATTTGAGCCCGTTCTCGTTTCGCCCTTCTCAAAACAACCATTCTCAAAAAGATCTCCTTTGACCTGTCGGATTTGGTCCTTTCCCGTTTCGTCCTTCGCATTTCAACCCTTCTCATTTGAGCCCGTTCTCGTTTCGCCCTTCTCAAAACAACCATTCCCAAAAGATCTCCCTTTGACCTGTCGGATTTGGTCCTTTCCCGTTTCGTCCTTCGCATTTCAACCCTTCTCATTTGAGCCCGTTCTCGTTTCGCCCTTCTCAAAACAACCATTCTCAAAAAGATCTCCCTTTGACCTGTCGGATTTCGGCCTTTCCCGTTTCGTCCTTCGCATTTCAACCCTTCTCATTTGAGCCCGTTCTCGTTTCGCCCTTCTCAAAACAACCATTCCCAAAAGATCTCCCTTTGACCTGTCGGATTTGGTCCTTTCCCGTTTCGTCCTTCGCATTTCAACCCTTCTCATTTGAGCCCGTTCTCGTTTCGCCCTTCTCAAAACAACCATTCTCAAAAAGATCTCCCTTTGACCTGTCGGATTTGGTCCTTTCCCGTTTCGTCCTTCGCATTTCAACCCTTCTCATTTGAGCCCGTTCTCGTTTCGCCCTTCTCAAAACAACCATTCCCAAAAGATCTCCCTTTGACCTGTCGGATTTGGTCCTTTCCCGTTTCGTCCTTCGCATTTCAACCCTTCTCATTTGAGCCCGTTCTCGTTTCGCCCTTCTCAAAACAACCATTCCCAAAAGATCTCCCTTTGACCTGTCGGATTTGGTCCTTTCCCGTTTCGTCCTTCGCATTTCAACCCTTCTCATTTGAGCCCGTTCTCGTTTCGCCCTTCTCAAAACAACCATTCCTCAAAAGATCTCCCTTTGACCTGTCGGATTTGGTCCTTTCCCGTTTCGTCCTTCGCATTTCAACCCTTCTCATTTGAGCCCGTACTCGTTTCGCCCTTCTCAAAACAACCATTCCCCAAAAGATCTCCCTTTGACCTGTCGGATTTGGTCCTTTCCCGTTTCGTCCTTCGCATTTCAACCCTTCTCATTTGAGCCCGTACTCGTTTCGCCATTCTCAAAACAACCATTCCCAAAAGATCTCCCTTTGACCTGTCGGATTTGGTCCTTTCCCGTTTAGTCCTTCGCATTTCAACACTTTTCATTGAAGCCCGTTCTCGTTTCGCCCTTCTCCAAACAACCATTCTCAAAAAGATCTCCCTTTGACCTGTCGGATTTGGTCCTTTCCCGTTTCGTCCTTCGCATTTCAACCCTTCTCATTTGAGCCCGTTCTCGTTTCGATATTCTCAAAACAACCATTCTCAAAAAAATCTCCCTTTGACCTGTCGGATTGGTCCCTTTCTCCGTTTTTTCCTTCGCATTTCAACCCTTCTAACTTGAGCCCGTTCTTGTTTCGCCCTTTTAAAAACAACCATTCTCAAAAACATCTTGCTTCAACCTGTCGAATTCGGTCCTGTCCCGTTTTGTCCTTCGCATTTCAACCCTTCTCCATTGAGCCCGTTCTCGCTTCACCCTTCTCAAAACAACCATTCTCAAAACGATCTCCCTTTGACCTGTCGGATTTGGTCCTTTCCTGTTTCGTCCTTCGCATTTCGACCCTTCCCATTTGAGCCGGTTCTTGTTTCGCCCTTTTAAAAACAACCATTTTTGAAAACATCTCGCTTCAATCTGTCGAATGTGGTCCTTTCCCGTTTCGTCCTTCTCATTTCAACACTGTTCATTTGAGCCCATTCTCGTTTCGCACTTCTCAAACAACCGCTCTAAAAAATATCTCCCTTTGACTTGTCGAATTTTGTCCTGTCGAGTTTCGTCCTTCGCATTTTGACCCTTCTCATTTAAGCCTGTTCTCGTTTTGCACTTCTCAAAACAACCATTCCCAAAAAGATCTCGGTGTCATCTGTCGAATTTGGTCCTTTCCTGTTTCGTCCTTTACATTTCATTCCTTCTCATTTGAGCCCGTTCTCCTTTAGCCCATCTCAAAACAACCATTCTTAAAAAGATCTCCCTTTGACCTGTCGAAATCGGTAATTTCCCGTTTCGTCCTTCGCAATTCAACCCGTCTCATTTGAGCCCGTTCACGTTTCACCCTTCTTAAAACAACCATTCTCAAAAAGATCTTCCTTTGACCTGTCGAATTTAGTCCTTCCCCCTTTCGTCCTTCGCATTTCAACCCTTCTCATTTGAGCTCGTTCTCGTTTCGCCCTTCTTAAAACAACCATTCTCAAAAAATATCTCGATTTCACCTGTCGATTTTGGTCTTTTCCCGTTTTGTCCTTCGCATTTCAACCATTCTCATTTGAGCTCGTTCTCGATTCGCCCTTCTCAAAACAACCATTCTCAAGAAGATCTCCTTTGACCTGTCAAATTCGGTCCTTTCCTTTTTCGTCCTTCGCATTTCAACCCTTCCAATTTGAGCCCGTTCTTGTTTCACCATTTTAAAAAGAACCATCTTTAAAAACATCTCGCTTCCACCTGTCGAATTTGGTCATTTCCCGTTTCGTCCTTCGCACTTCAACCCCTCTCATTTGAGCCCGTTCTCGTTTCGCACTTCTCAAAACAACCCTTCTCAAAAACATCCCAGGCGGCACACTTGCTTGGGCAAGCTGGGGCCAGGATTGGGCCTTGGTCGTAATAGACTGGACCGAGGCCGCCCAGTGAATTCGGTGAACTGCCGGCCTGCCACTTCACTGCATTTTCTGGGCCCGGGAATTCCAAGGAACCGCCAGGGAAGGGCTTTCCCTGGCGTTCCTTGTTTTTCCATGGTCCGAGCAGACCAGTGTTGCCAGGCGGCCACCAGGGTTAAAGGTTCAGTGGCGCTTTATTGTATTCCATGGCCCTTAAATTCCAAGGAACTGCCAGGGAAGGGCTTCCCTTGGCGTTCCTTGTTTTTCCATGGTCCGAGCAGACCAATGTAGCCAGGCGGAAGCCAGCGTTGAAGGTTCAGTGGCGCTTCATTGTATTGCCTGGCCCTAAAATTTCACGGACCTGCCAGGGAATGAATTTTCTTGGCGTTCCCTGTTTTTTCTTGGTCCGAGCCGACCAGGGACGACAACCGGCCGCCAACGTTCAAGGCTTAGGTTCAAGGCAAGGCCTTCCTTGGTGTTCCTTGACTTTACTTATTGGTCCGAGACGACCAGTGTAGAAAGCCACCGATTGAGTACTTTACCAAGCAATTAATAGCGCAAACAAGCGACGGAGATTCGTCACTGTCGCCCGTGGCGTCGCTCGGTTCTGGATTTCTAAAAAACTTCGTTCATAGTCGTGGTGGTCGCTTGCTTCAGTCGCATGCGTTTTGATGAGCGATGTTTTCTAGATATTCACAATCCAACCATCCAGCGACGCACGAGCGACAAAAACCTCGATTTGGCAAGCAACGAGGCAAGGGAGGGCGACGAGGACCCGCTGTCGGTCGATCAGTCGCTCGACGAGGCAAACAGCATGAAAGTGACGGGAGCAAGCGACCACCAAAGCGATGAGCGTTTTCTAGAAATCCAGAACCGAGCGACGCGACGAGCGTCGGTGGGAAATCTCCGTCGCTCGCTAAACCGCTTTCAAGCGGTTCAGCCTTGACACGTATGTACTTACTACACCGAGCCCATGGTCTCACCGCCGCGACCGGTGCCAGTGGCCACCGGCACATGAGCCAAACTTCCCGTCCACTGCGCTCAGCCAGGCTCGGCGACCGCCGTCGGACACCCGGCACAGTGAACTCGAAGTGACCCGGGCCGGCGCACGGGCGAGGCTCGCGTCCCGACGCATGTAAGCGATTTCACGAGCGACAAGTGACGGCGACCCGCTTCGCTGTTGCTCGGTCAGTCGCGCGACGACGCAAACCGCATGAAAGCGACGTCAGCAAGCGGCTAAGCGATGAGCGATGTTCTCTAGAAATTCAAAAACCGAGCGACGCGAAGCGACAGTAAAAAATCTCCGTCGCTCGTCGCTGACTCACGTCGCTTGTGCCGTCGCTCGTATCGTCGCTCGCCAAATCGCATACATGCGGTTCATGGATTGGACTGGCCGCTACTGAAACTGGTCTTAGGTGCTAATTGGAAGCTCTTACCCAGAAATCAACTTTGCAAGATCAGACATATACAAACATATAATTAAGAGCTTAAAGGTTAAAGATATAAGGTACAACATGAAAAGAACTTCGTGAAGGCACAGACAGACCCAATGTTTTGCAACTTCAAACCTTAAAATTAAGTAATTTAGAAAGACATCCAGAAACTTGGGCTTCCAGAAGGTTCATTTTCCAAAGACTGCTCACAGACAGCAGGAGAAATTGCAGAAGGCACTTGGAAAAGAACAATTGAAATACAACCACTGCTGCGAGAGCCACCACCACAAGGATAGGAGAAATATGTGCGACTGACACCTAACACCACCTAATCTGTGTGACTGAAACATGTATTCTATCTGGTCGCCTGGCCCCACATACAAGCAGAAGGCTGCTTTTGTGGGCCAGCTCTTTATTTTGTATGACTTGATTTGAAAATAACAATTGAATTGAATTAATGAGGAGCGGCAGAATGAAAGCATACTTGACAGCTTCATCCAGGGCAGTGAAATGAACGGGTCCATATCACATGAGCGAATGACATTTTAGCGAACAGCGACATTTGAGCGAATTGACGTTTTAGCGAATAACGGGGGCGCGCGTTAACCCATCCGCCGTGCTGCGCTTACGCCGCTTCGCGGCGACAGTGTGCGTCGGGTCATTACAAAAATGTGAACCCATTTGGCCCACCCGAAAACGCCGCTTCGCGGCGTCTGACTATTCGCTAAAGTGTCATTCGGTGAAACGTGGGCGTTCGCTCAAACGTCATTCGATCAAGTGAGTGCCTCCCGAAATGATCATATGATGTGGTAATGTAGCCAATTCTTTGTTGCCAAAAAGTCAGTCATTGCCACAAAACAATACTTTGCTGCTGTATGAACAGCACAACAAACTCATGTTTGTGTGAAAACATTTATTTCCACTAGCCCCAAAACCAGTGCAAGGCAACACGCAACACTTCTCGCAAAAAAGCAGAAATGTCCCGCAGGAACTTCTTGCTTTAACTAAGAGTCAAAGGCAACTATTCCAGAGACTCGGTTCCAAGCACCGGTCCGGTGCATGGAACTCAGTCTAGAAGTAATTATGAACACCGCCAGTTCGAGAAAAGTAGGCCGTCACTCATTATGTTCACGTTGCTTTTTCGTGATTACGTCTTCGGCCTTCCCATTGTCTAGCAAATGTCCACCAGAAAGTTCTTGCCAGCCAAATGTTGCAGCCGAACAGGCCAAACACTCAGTTCCACGCACCAGTACGGACTCGAGAAAAGAGGAGACAGCCATGTCCGCACGAAAGCATCTTGCACTCACACACAGGGGCGGATTTAGAGGGGGGGGTCCGGATGTCCTGACCCCCCTCTTGATTTTTGCATGCGTAAAATTTAGGGCGTGAAAGGAGGGAGAAAGGGAGGGGGTTCCTAAACAAATGGTACGCTGACCAACACCTGACCCCCCCCCCCCTCAGGAAATTCCTGCATCCGCCCCTGCTCACACACACTGATCAACAACCACGCACGCGTTGCTGGGAAAGAACTTCCAAGCAGCCACCAAGACAGCCGACGACAGCCTCTACGACAGGTTTCAGGAAATGTCCGGCAGAAAGTTCTGGCCAGCCAAATGTCGCAGCCGAACAGGCCAAACACTCAGTTCCACGTACCAGTACGGACTCGAGAAAAGAGGAGACAGCCATGTCCGCACGAAAGCAGCTTGCACTCACACACACTGATCAACAACCCCGCACGAGTTGCCGGGAAAGAACTTCCAAACAGCCACCAAGACAGCCGACGACAGCCTCTACGACAGGTTTCAGCAAATGTCCGGCAGAAAGTTCTGGCCAGCCAAATGTCGCAGCCGAACAGGCCAAACACTCAGTTCCACGCACCAGTACGGACTCGAGAAAAGAGGAGACAGCCATGTCTGCACGAAAGCAGCTTGCACTCACACACACTGATCAATTCAACCACGCACGCGTTGCCGGGAAAGAACTTCCAAGCAGCCACCAAGACAGCCGACGACAGCCTCTACGACAGGTTTCAGCAAATGTCCGGCAGAAAGTTCTGGCCAGCCAAATGTCGCAGCCGAACAGGCCAAACACTCATTTCCACGCAACGGTACGGACTCGAGAAAAGAGGAGACAGGCACGTCCGCACGAAAGCAGCTTGCACTCACACACACTGATCAACAGCCACGCACGCGTTGCCGGGAAAGAACTTCCAAGCAGCCCCCAAGACAGCCGACGACAGCCTCTACGACAGGTTTCAGCAAATGTCCGGCAGAAAGTTCTGGCCAGCCAAATGTCGCAGCCGAACAGGCCAAACACTCAGTTCCACGTGTTAGTCGTCAAATACGCAGTTGCCAAGAGGTAGAAAACATTTTATATGTACAGAGCATTTAACGTTCGTGTCGTTGCACGTTTCGCGGGTGCTCGTCGTCGTCCTCGTCTCTCTTTGATCTCTCGTGCTCAGCAGGATGCTAACACTCGGCCATCCTGTGAAAAATTGACTCAATTGTCTTCTTCGTCTTCGCAGTCGTCATGATCGGGTTCGTTGTCTACGTCGAAGGCATAGTAACGCTTCATCTTGTCAATCGGGGCCGTAGACGTGTAGAAACGCTGAGTAACTGATCGGCCCGGAATATCTTCTATACGATACGTGTCATTTGGAAGCTTCTCCGTTACTACGTAGGGACCTTGAAACTTTTTTAAAAGCTTCCTTGAATGTCCGATTGGAAGTGATTCTTTCTCCACCACGACGATGTCTCCGGGCTCGAAGGTCGAAGCGCTGCACCGCTTCTTATTGTAGCGACGTTGCTGTTTTTCCTGATCTGTACGAATGGCGTGTATGGCCGCCTGTCGTCTTGTCGCCATCTCAGTTTCAGTTACGTTGGTTTCGTCCCGTAGTGCATCTTCGAGGGAATCTCCCTTGAAATTTCTAGACTCGTAAGCGAACAGCAGCCGGAAGGGCGTCGTACGAGTGGCCTTCTGGAAAGTGTTGTTCAGACTCCACTGAACTTGTTCCAACAATTCGTCCCAATCCCTGCCTTCAACGTCGGTGGTCAAGGTGGCGATTGATGTAGTAACAACTCTATTGTACCGCTCCACTTGTCCATTTGCTCGCGGGTTTGCTGTAGAGTTCAGCACATGAGCAAAGTTTAGTGCACGGCAACACCTCCGGAACGCATTGCTTGTGTAAGCTCCACCTCTGTCTGTAATAACCCTTGCCGGAGGGCCGAAAAGGCCAACGATGTTCTTCAGGAACGAAACAGTTGGTTGTGCACTACTGTTTCTTGCGGGTCTCAGCAGTACAAACTTGGTAAATGCATCCACAGCCACGATCAAATAAGTGTTCCCATGCCTGCTTCGTGGAAATGGTCCCAGATGATCAATATGAATCGTGTGAAAAGGCAGGCCAACTTCTCAATGGAATGCAACATTCCAGGCTTTCTGCCTGTCGGAGTCTTGTGATGAATACATTCTAGACACGATGCGATGTACCTGCGAACATATCGCTTCATTCTAGGAAACCAGTACTTTTCCTGCATCTTCTTCAATGTTTTTTTCTAATCCCAGGTGTCCGAGATCGTCGTGGCAGCGCCGAACGACCTGCCAACGCATATTCTGCGGGACTACCCACGACACCTTCTGTGTTTCGTTTTTTCTGAAAACAATGTCGCTCCGTAGCTCGTACTGGTCGTGAAGACGTTTGTCTTCCTTCGACTTTGCCGGCTTTCGTAATATGTCCCGTATCTTGTTGACCTCAGGGTCCTGACGTTGTACTGCTACCAGCCAGTCGTCAAAATCAATCACTGTAGCTGGCAGGACGTGTAGACCATCACAAATAGCGACGTCTTCAGGTTGACCACTACTAGATCGGCTCAAAGCGTCCACGTGGGTCATAGAGGTACCGGATCGATGCTCAACACTAAACGTGAACTCTTGTAATCGTAACCACCAGCGAGCGATCCGCGGCAACATATCGCGCTTACTCAACGTGCCTCGCAGGGCGTTGCAGTCTGTGACTACAGTGAAGTCGACACCGTAGAGGTAAACCTTAAGCCGCTCAAGAGTCCAAACGACTGCGAGGGCCTCAAGCTCGTAGGAATGGTACATTTGTTCCGCCTTGGACGTCTGACGGCTCACATAAATTACGGGATGAAATTGTCCGTCTAACTGGCGCTGCAGCAACATGCCCCCCAAACCATTCTTGCTTGCATCGGTGTGCACTTCCGTTGGGGCTTCGTGGTTGTATAGGGCCAGAATCGGTCTCTCCTGCAAACACACTTTCAGGAAAGAAAATGCAGAATCTTGCTCCTCGGTCCATCGCCAAGAAGTATTGTTCTTCAAAAGCCTTGTCAGAGGTTCGGCTAGCGCTGCGAAGTTCTTCAGGAAACGCCTAAAATAGCTTGCAAGGCCAATAAACTGCCTTACTTCGTGGACGTTTCTTGGTGTTGGGAAGTCGGTCACTGCCTTTACTTTACATTCACTTGGCCTGAGCCCTGTGGTTCCGATTTCGAATCCCAGGTAGTTTATTGTTTCCGCCATGAACACGCATTTGCTTAAGCGAAGTGTCAGTCTCGCTTCACGAAGAACTTGGAAAACTTTTCGCAAATGATCGAGACCTTCTTTAAAGACCCGCGACGGGATGAGAATATCATCCATGTACGCTAGAGCCACTCCGTAACGCAAGGATCCCAATACCACATTCATCATCTTTTGAAACACCGCTGGGGCGTTGGTCAGTCCGAACGGCATTTTTATAAACTCGTAGTGTCCATCGGGAGTTACAAACGCCGTCTTCGCTTGTGATTCTTTGGACATCGGAATTTGATAATACCCTGACGTCAAGTCAAGAGTCGTAAAATAGCGCTTGTCATGTAATCGGTCCAACTGGTCTTCAATCAAAGGAAGCGGGTATTTGTCCTTCTTAGTGACCCTGTTGAGTGCCCGGTAATCAATGCTCAAACGTTCTTCGCCTGTCTTTTTCTTCACAACAAGCAACGGACTGGCGTACTCGGACGAAGAGTCGCGAACTATACCCGCCTCTTTCAGCTCTTCAATAGCTTTGTTTACTCTCAGTCGCTGATTGTACGGTAGACGATACGGTCGAAAAGATACCGGATTCGCATCTTCTGCGATATCAATTTTCATTTCGGCCTTGTTCGTGGTTCCCAACTCAAAGACATTATCCGCAAAACAATCACGATGCTCGTTGATCAAGTTGAGAAGTCGTTTGAATTCATCAGGTGTTAATGCGGTTCCCGTGCGCACATCTTCTGGCCTAAAAGGTATTAGGCATTTCGAAGATACAATGTGGTCGCAAGATGTTTCGGGTTCCTCGTGGCACCAAGAGCCCCGTGCAGTCACTTTTCCTTGCTTTACATGAATAGCAGAATCCGAAACATTTAGGACTGGCAAGAACGAAGTCCCATCTTCGTCTACATGAATAATGCAGGAGGGCAAGCAATGCTCCTTACCCTCTTGCATGCGAAGTTGGGCATCGACGTAAACGTCACCGTCTGTTTCGCCTCCCGCTGATAAGGTGACAATGCCAATGTACCCGGGGGGTATGACCGTTGACTCCTTTGCCCATAATGTGGCACGACGGGGTGGAAGGTTTGGGACGTTGATGCCTCTAAGTCGGTCGTCCTCATCATCAGCACTCTCGTTCTCTTCAAAAATTCGTAGAACGTTTTTACGTCTTACAACGGTGATGTGGGGCTGATCCGTAAACGGTTGGCCAACAAGCAGTGGAATTGCCTGGACATCACTTGGAACGATGTAAATGGGCACTTCTGCACTGGCCTGGTCGACGGTGAGATGCGCTTGGGTAATTCCGCAAGGAATCACGTGACCAGAACCGTAGCCTTCAATTTTGCACGTATCTGTAGGCTTCGTATATGCAATACCGAGGTAGTCGGCGTCCGCCTGACGTAGTGTAATGCACTGACTACCAAGGTCCAAGTATGCCTTGACTGGCTTCCCGTCGATCAGTGCCTCTTGAAAGTATTTCTCATTTCGCGCGCCAACTATTTCTTTACTCTCCAGGCAGTGTGTCTTCGGAAACGTTTCCTTGATATTAAATCTGCAGTTGGCAACCGCATGACACACACCCTGGCATTTCTCGCATCGTTTCCGCTTTTGCGGTTCAGGACAGTAAATTGCAAAATGTCCGTAGTCGTTGCAGTTAAAGCATAATGACTCTCCGTTGTGATTATGTAAAGGCCTTCGTCCGTTATTATCACCTGACGAGCCTGCTGCCCGGGCGCTGATTTCGTTCCGCGCTTCGGCTTGGTCATGCGATCCACCTGATGAAGGCTGACGTTCGCTTCGGGTAGGTGTTGCCTTGACCACGGCGAGGCGGTCGTCTATACGCTTAAGGCACTCAAGCAATGACTCTGGAGTAGAGAAAGTTCCAACGCTTAAACTTCGCACCATCGCCTCGTCATCAAGACCAGTGACGACGTACTCAACAATTTGATCTTCAGGGAGTTGACAGAGACGGGCGAGGCTAACCTTTTCATGAAAGTACAATTCAATGTTCTCACCCTTTCTTCGTTTTCGAGCCACCATCTCCTGATGACGACGCTGACAGCTTTTCACATCTGGAAACGATCTCTTCAATTCGTCTTTCCACTCTTGCCATGATCGCTGTACGCTCGAAAGTCCATCATACCATGTCTTTGCAACCCCTTCCAGTTTCGTGATGGCAAAGCACGACGTCTGTCGATCACTCCACGCGTAGATTGTGGAAAGTTCGTCAACTTTTCTAGTCCATTGTTCTATTGTCTGCGATGGAAATGACACAGGATTAAAGACAGGTACAAGCTTTCCAGAGTCCGCAGGTGGTCGTGCGTCTTGAAGAGGCTGTTGGCCGGCACGAAGAAGCGTAGCCATGCCGCTCATCGCCTCCCTCACGGCACTCTGGATAGCCGTTTGCAGCAGCGTAGCAAAATCTTCATTTGTTGCACGAATTTCCGTTGCCTGATGGTTCTCCAACGCATGAGCGACTCTGTCGGTGTCGTCGATACCAGCAGTCACAGCTACAGGATCCGCTTCGTCGTGTTGCTGAAGGGATCGAGTGTTGTCTACGACAGCCACGCTCGTGATTTCTTCATCGCCTATTCTTTCGCAGGAACCTTGGTTTGCACCCGGCGGACGGCCTCGCAAGCGCTCCTTCCTTCGTAGATCGTGCCCGGTGCTGTCAGTCATCTCTACGACGATCTGATCCGATGTGACAGAGTTTCTACCGCTTTGAGAATCGTAGAATAAAGCTTCTCACCGTGTCCAGGTCGCAAACGTGTTCATCCCACTTCTGACTTGTTAGTCGTCAAATACGCAGTTGCCAAGAGGTAGAAAACATTTTATATGTACAGAGCATTTAACGTTCGTGTCGTTGCACGTTTCGCGGGTGCTCGTCGTCGTCCTCGTCTCTCTTTGATCTCTCGTGCTCAGCAGGATGCTAACACACGCACCAGTACGGACTCGAGAAAAGAGGAAACAGCCATGTCTGCACAAAAGCAGCTTGCACTCACACACACTGATCAACAACCACGCACGCGTTGCCGGGAAAGAACTTCCAAGCAGCCACCAAGACAGCCGACGACAGCCTCTACGACAGGTTTCAGCAAATGTCCAGCAGAAAGCTCTGGCCAGCCAAATGTCGCAGCCGAACAGGCCCAACACTCAGTTCCACGTACCAGTACGGACTCGAGAAAAGAGGAGACAGCCATGTCCGCACGAAAGCAGCTTGCACCCCAACACACTGATCAACAACCACGCACGTGTTGCCGGGAAAGAACTTCCAAACAGCCACCAAGAGAGCCGACGACAGCCTCTACGACAGGTTTCAGCAAATGTCTGGCGGAAAGTTCTTGCCAGCCAAATGTCGCAGCCGAACAGGCCAAACACTCAGTTCCACGCACCAGTACGGACTCGAGAAAAGAGGAGACAGCCATGTCCGCACGAAAGCAGCTTGCACTCACACACACTGATCAACAACCACGCACGCGTTGCCGGGAAAGAACTTCCAAGCAGCCACCAAGACAGCCGACGACAGCCTCTACGACAGGTTTCAGCAAATGTCCAGCAGAAAGTTCCGGCCAGCCAAATGTCGCAGCCGAACAGGCCAAACACTCAGTTCCACGCACCAGTACGGACTCGAGAAAAGAGGAGACAGCCATGTCCGCACGAAAGCAGCTTGCACTCACACACACTGATCAACAACCCCGCACGCGTTGCCGGTAAAGAACTTCCAAGCAGCCACCAAGATAGCCGACGACAGCCTCTACGACAGGTTTCAGCAAATGTCTGGCGGAAAGTTCTTGCCAGCCAAATGTCGCAGCCGAACAGGCCAAACACTCAGTTCCACGTACCAGTACGGACTCGAGAAAAGAGGAGACAGCCATGTCCGCACGAAAGCAGCTTGCACTCACACACACTGATCAACAACCACGCATGCGTTGCCGGGAAAGAACTTCCAAGCAGCCGACGACAGACTCTACGACAGGTTTCAGCAAATGTCCGGCAGAAAGTTCTGGCCAGCCAAATGTCGCAGCCGAACAGGCCCAACACTCAGTTCCACGCACCAGTACGGACTCAAGAAAAGAGGAGACAGGCATGTCCGCACGAAAGCAGCTTGCACTCACTCACACTGATGAACAACCACACGCCTTGCCAGGAAAGAACTTCCAAACAGCCACCAAGACAGAGGACGACAGCCTCTACGACAGCTTTCAGCAAATGTCCGGCAGAAAGTTCTGGCCAGCCAAATGTCGCAGCCGAACAGGCCAAACACTCAGTTCCACGTACCAGTACGGACTCGAGGAAAGAGGAGACAGCCATGTCCGCACGAAAACGGCTTGCACTCCCGCACACTGACCGCTCTGACCAGTGCTTTAGTCGCACAAGGAGTAGCCTTGGAATCGTCATCTGTGATTTCTCGGATATAAAACAAACAAGAAAATGTGGTTTGTTGTCCCCACCGTTGAAGCGTACCGTTATAGGCGTGGCTGTTCGATCTCCTCCCCAATAGCTAACTCGCTTCATCTCAACACTCATAGTCATGCTCAGCAAATCCCACGCCAAACGTGAAATGCACACTTCCTGCGATTTGTGTGCATGTTCATGAGGCAAAACTGACGAGCGCAGCGGCCAATGGGAGCCCCGTCGACGCGCGCCAGCCAATGGAACCGAAGGAAACTATGTGCCGTTTTCGCGCTTCAGACTCATGACGTCAGCTCGCTCCATGAGAAAGTTAATGCTTTCGCATTAAAAAGCGTAGTGCCTCTTCTCTTATGCCCATTTAGCGACGGAGCCAGGGATATTTTTCAGGGGGCCGGGGGGGGGGGGGGGGAGTGGGGGGTTTGACCTTGAAAGCTCCCCCGGCCTCCCCTCTAACTACGTCACTCGTGTAATGTCGGCTGTACGTGATCTTGAAAATCTCTAAACAGCCCGCTTTATTGAGCCGCGAAACACGGCTAATCAAGGCAAAAAAGAAAAAAAAAGAAATATATATATATATATATATATATATATATATATATATATATACATAATTTTTTAGCGAAAAATACAAACTTAGAACAAATATCTAGTGATTGATTAGGTAATTGCATGTCTTCACCAATAAAATAATTTATATTTTATAATTTATATTTTATAAAAATAAAACTTGAATTAAGATGTCGAACACCCTGTTTGAGGGACGAGATGCACATAAGTTGATGTAGATTTCAATCAGCAAACAAAAGTAATCACGGAACGTAAAACAGGAGAAGAAGCTGGGGCATTATGTCTACTCGCCCAAAAAATATACTTCAAACTGTGTACAGAACACGATAACTCCATTAATGACCACGGTTGTGACCTCAGCCACCGAAATCGAAACCGAAACTTTATGTACGGTGGAAAAGCGCCGAAAAATACACGCACAGACAGAAAAACAGCAGGACAGGGCGCACTCTCAACTAAAGTTTATTTGAAAAGTACACTCGTATATACCCGGCAGGCATACTAATCGTCACTCATCTTTGAGCTGCCTTTGTTTCAAAAACTCATATTCATCCGTACTTCCGTCTTTTTTAATCCATTACTTTGTTCCAACCCAAAGCCACCAGCAGCTTCCGGATTCTTGTCTGTCCGTGCAGACAAAGGCCCGTCTCAACGTTCGTGGGTCAAGTCATAGTTGAGGTGGTTGAGGTAAGTTTTGCCGTATTCATATTCATAATGCATGCCCGAAGAGTATCTACATATGCTGGATGATCTTCCGAAGACCGTAGCTCACGTTGCCACCGTAATTCGGATGATATTTTAACTGTTTTCGACGCTTGAGCGATCTCCGCGATTTCGTGTCGCTGGCCGAGGTGGCGTCGCGTCACAGTTCTGAGGAATGCTGGCTGCCTTAGGCAAACGATCGCTATCACTTGTGGAGGCTGTTCGTTGAAACCTTGCGTAAGTGCTAGGCGCTATGTGGAGAATCCCGTGAATGTTTTGCGATACCGGAGCACTGCAGAGACGCTGGTCAGATTGTTTCGAAAGTTCGCGTTGCAATCGATGAGTTCTTTGGACACGCTGTAAGTGCCCGTCGCGCTAAACTGATCTGTGCTGTCAAGCGCTTGGATACGGATCTTAGAACAAACGCCTTGGATGTGTTCGGGAGGGCGACACGCGTGAAGAATTATGGTTTTTACTTTGACGTGTCGTCTTGTCCTTTCTCACGCTAGCGACAGCGTATATCTCGGTCAGGGCGCACTGGCTTTTTTCGCCGCGTCCAGCGGGATGACGCGGTTTGGCGCTGGCGTTTAGCGGGTTGCAGCGGGTTGTTAGAACACGCGCCTAGCTGGGCGTCGTCGTAGTGCTCGCGTACGGTGTGTGCCCCGCGCCAGCCTGCTCTGCGTGTCGTCGGTGTTCAGGCGCGCGGGCCTAGAGTTGCTTAAAAGTGTTGACAGGACCTCGTTAAGCTCATCGTTTCCGTTGTTTTCTTCCTTACGGGCCCCTGCATATATGTCTAGCCTTGCGAGCCACCCGGACTACTACTACTACTGACGCTAATAAGGATTATTATTGTTTGTCTTAGTGGCGTTTTAATTTACCCCAGTCATATTCGTGACTTGTAGAACCCGCGGGTGCACACGTAGTTTACATGGCTGAGGAAAGAGGTTGAAGGATTTGATTAAAATGCTCTGATCTGGTATAGAATGTGTAGTGACGTTTAAGTACTTGAGCTTTTGGTAAAGTTGAATGGAGTCTCTTAAGACATTTTGGAACCATGGTCAAGACCCAATGCTGGGTACAATTTTAGTCTAAACTCTGGTCCACACTGTTGCTACCGACTAGGATTGAGTCCGACAAAACCAGTCTTTAAGCCTCTTGTGACGGCTTATGACCGGGCTGCGCAGCAGCAATGGCAGTCGTAAGCAACTTGAAACCCTGTTTTGTTCAATGTGGTCATAGTCGGTTGCAACAGTGTGAACCAGCTTTAAGACGTTTTAGGTGCATGTAACTAACAGTAGCTTCAGGATAAACTTGCGCATTGTACTACCCCAAAGTATTTCAATCACATCCTCGGTTTAGATTCTTAATCTGTATCCCAGCACTAAGTAACGTCAAGACGATTGTTGATTGCTGTGCAGGTGCCTATCATGCGAGCTGTGCTATTTCTAGGTGGTGTTTAATTTGTTTTTAAGTGCCCGGGATTTTTTAATGTACCAGTAGGTATCTAAGCTCCACATGCACACTGTTCTTAATACAATTAATTCATGCAGAATCTCATTTTCCTTATTTGGTTGAGTTTAATGGTGGTGTCATCATGGTCTTTGCACTGTCGACGACAAGAGAAGCGTAATGTTGGCACTTGTTCTTTTATTGATCTGTGAATCAAGTTCTGGTTTCTTTTTTGTTCCAGAATGTCAGTCGGAGTCTTATTCATGTTGTTGCAGGAAGTCTGTATTATGACGAAAAAACTGCAGGTGACTAGAAGCTGCCGATGAGCTACCAGTCCGGATAGCAGCTATCAACTCGGCAAGGGCCTGCAGGCGTATCAGCCCCAGCCGTTTCTCTACTGCCATTCGAGACAGGATGCTTTGTAAAAAGTGAAAGAGGGCCCATGCACTGCTTCTGCAGGGCCCTGCTGGTATTTATCTGACAGAGGCGAGGAGAGAGAGAGAGAGAGAGAATAACCCTCAACTTGACAGTCCACGGAGAGCCAGGATTTTGGATTTTGCGAGAACAATGATGCTTGCCTTTAGCTCATATATTTTTTGCTAGAAGTTGTACGACCAACCGCCAGGATTGTCTCATCCGACAGCAGAACATGCCGGCTACTGTGGCGTCATTTAATCTTGTCGCTTAGAGACCACTTTTAATGCATGGGTGGTATAGAACACTAAACACACCAGTTGGAGGCGCATTCCAGGCACCATACTGTAGCATTTGCTGCTTAAATGTCCTCAAGCCGTTTGCATCCATCTACTCATCCCTTAGATGGTCTTTTTTCCTATGCCATAGTGGCCCTTAAAGGGAAGCTGAAACACTTCTTGAAAAAAACGAGTTAGAGGTGAATTCTGGCGTATTTTTATCCCGTGAATCTGAATATCACATTCGCTTTCCCCGAAGATGCAACTAGAAGCGAGAAAACGCGAAAAACATCCGACCAGTCGTGACGTCATACTAGGATATTTGAGCCGCCAAGCGCGTGTCGCTCGTGTGGGCAGCGCGTGCAATGACAAGCTTGCCAGGTATATTTTTCCGCACTGACGGCAGTCACGACGTCTCTTTCTGACCTTTTTGAAAATAGCAAAAGTGCGCGTGCATAGCTTTGACAGGCGCTGAAGATGCGCGAGAGCAGAGATTCCGAAAACTCCTAGTGTGACGTCACGCCCCGGGAAGGAGGGGCTTCGGCGGTACTTTAAAAATTAATTTCTGAAGCATCTGTGCTCCAAATTAAAAAATAATCTTGATATTCCTGATCCTGGAGGTAGAGTGAAGGCCATTGAAGTCTTTTTTCTCAAATACAAAACCGCTTCAGTTTCCCTTTAAGGAGGTTATGACACGAAAAGTAAATGGATAGATTATTCTTGAAATGGAATGCTGATAGGCTACTTAGTATATACACAAAGTTATAAGTTATACAATTTTTAGAGCTCTGGTAATTGCAATATTCAATTTATGAATTTTTAATATTTTCATCTGACGACCAGGCAACAAACACTGCCCAAGTTAGTCACACCATGGTGTCCATAAACCACGTGACCATGAACGCTATCTCATTCTAGGCACCCCCATGATCGCCCAAGCTCTCCTCGCCGTGGTATGATCAAAACCGCTCACGCAACTCGGTAACCCGAAAGCTTTTCTCGCTCTCTCTCCCAGCCCATTGACCTTCCACCCTGCATGCGCCTGCAAGATATTCGCGGACGACGGTGACCACGGCGAGTTCGTCCGTGACTCGCCGTGGCTGGTCGCCAGCGGGTCGCACTCAAAATGAACAGCTTCCAACATCTCTTGATAGCAATCACTCTCATTGCTGCTGCGATCAATGTCGAACACTTTGACAAGGCGAGCGATGCCGTAGACGTAATCGTCACGGACACCATACTCGAAACGCAGAAGATAAACGAGGAAGCTGAAGCTCGAGACGCTAAGAGAGCCAAGTCTCTGAGTGTGTGCAAGGAGACACCGCGTTGGAGGCTGGCTACGTAGCCAGCCTTCAGCTCTGCCCGGATCCGCCCCTCCGAGGGACCCACGTATAAATCGATGTATCCACGAAACTATCGCGCCATTTTCAAAGTAAATTTGGCAGGATTATAACAACATACTATGGGACCTAGCAGTAGTTTTAGCTCATATTTTATTTTTGGCGTGTCATAACCCCTTTAGGGTAATCAATCAGCTATCCACTTGCAGTGAGGTTCTTCACATCAAGAGCTGAAAGGAATATTTCACACTCTTTTAGAAGATTCTTCACATCAAGAGTATAAGGAATCTCACATTTTTTTTAGAAGATTGATCCCAATACAGGAATGTTGATTGCCCCAACATCTCTAAACCACCTTTGTAGTGGTTTCTCAATGTCTTAATATGCAGTGCATCAGGATGTGTTCTGTCCCGCTTTTATGCCACCGCTTTTCTTGAGTTGTTTACCCAAAGTGCTTTGAAAGATCTTGTGGGCTCCAGTGACACAAGACTTCTTGTCTCCTTCTCCACGTGTCTTACTTCAAGTTTTGTCACAAATGTCAACTTCGCCCTCTTGACGTTCACAGCCATGACAACATGTAGGCCTATTTGACGGTTGATTGTAATGTCAAATATCCCCCGATTGTTCATATTGGATATCATTTGTCTGCGGTGTGTTCTGCAGCCACAAACTTCTGCCATGCCACCACTACGCATTGGTGTACGGCGGAGATGCCTGCTACGTGACTTCAGAGCATGCAGTCATTAAATTCAACACTAGGGAATTTGATAGTGATGTCTCATAAATATGGACACCTCCATTCCTCCCCAAAAGCGTCCATAATGTGAGCTGTCCACTCTAACGGAACAAAAAGACAGGTATTTACCCAGGTGGTCCCCAAAAATGTTTTTTATATAGCAGAGTATCCATATTATTGAGACATGACTGTTTACCTATTCTGCCTGAGTCCTACTAGAGCGACAAAGAGAAACACCCGACAGTGATATGCCTCAATGCTGGATGATACGCCAAAAACACGGACAAGATGAAGAAAGATCTGGGCGGGACACGTCGTAACTTTCAATTGAATGGTTTACTTTGGTAAAAAATATATCTACTGATAAGAAGCGACACATGCTGGCAGAACACTGTAAACTTGATTCGCATGGTGCTATTTTACTTCAATATTTTTTTGTTGTGACGTCACTTGTGCAGAAAATAAAAGCATAGGGGAAGCTGCGGTGCTAGATTTCAGTGGTGTAAATTTGCAAGAAAATTCGCACCATGTGAAGTGGACTTAAAGGACACATGCAAAGAAAAAAACATTTTTTTTAAACAGTCTAGATGAAAAAAGAATGTTATAAAATAAATTTACAGCGAAGAAAGAAAAATTTTAGAGCTATATTTACGGCGCAAAACGAATTTGTAGTTGGCGCCCCCGGGAGCCGCCGCTGATCACGTGGTAGGCCCGCGCGCCACCGCTCTCCATCGGCGGCGCCGCAAAGTACCCCGCCGCCGCACGCTGAGCGTAGTGCGAACGCCGCTTCAACGCGTTTCTCCACGCCGGCGGCGCCGCCGCCGCACAAGTTCGCCTGCTTCGGGGCGCCGCCACCGTTATCTGACCGGCGCACAGGTCTCTCACGTCTGCTTGCGCTTTTTCAGGAGCTTCCTTTGGGCTATAAAAGTTACTTGTTATTCTTTGTTTTTCGTTGTACTTCAAACGAAGGTGAATAAGTAACTTTTCGAGACCATAGGAAGCTTCCGAAAGATTGCAAGTACCACGTGACAAATAAGGGCCAGTCACGTGATAAATATGGGCCACTTTTCCGCGGCGCCCGCGGGCGCCAACTGCAAATTCGTATAGCGCCGTGAATATAGCTCTAAAAATTTTGATTTTTCGTTGTAAATTCGTTTTATGACTTCCTTTTCCCAAACCGGCTGTTTAAAAAAAAAGTTTTTTTTCTTTGCATGTGTCCTTTAAGGTAAGGTCTAAACACGGTTCCTCAGAATCCAGCATCATTGGCTCTGCAGATAGTGAAATTCTTTGTTAGATAACAGCAGTGAGGGAGCGCTCACATGAGTTGTTATCCTGGGATTTTATCAAAAAGGCATTGTGAATTTTCCTCTCTGTTTTTGTCTTGTAACGGCCCATGACACTATAGTCGGTGACAGGTCAAGAACGAAGTGGAAGCTCCTCCAATCTCTTTCCACTTCAGTAGAGCGAAGGATGGAGAGGAGGCGACCTCCTCTCCACCATTCGCTCCGCTGAAGTGGAAAGGGGTGGGAGGAGCTTCCACTTCGTTCTTGACCTGTCACCGACTAGTCTTTTCTAAGTTGGACTTGCACTCGGACACAGTTAACTGTTAGGTGACCTTGATAAAATCTCGGGGTAACGTGTGAGTGCACTCATTGTTATTGTCTGACAAAGAAATTCACTCTGTAGAGCCAGTGACACTGGTTTTTAAGGGAGTGCGTTTTGACCTTATCTTACCGTGCTCTGCCAACAGGTGTCAGTTTTTATCTGTATTTATATATATTTTTTTAAATAAACCATTCAGTTGAAAGATACGCCATATCCTGTTCAGATTTTCCTTTCTTTGGTCATGTTTCTTTGCATATTATTCAGTGATGAATAACAAACTAGCCCTATTTGCCATCTTAAGCTTCAAGACCATGCCGCATGCATGTGAAGATATCTTTTGGCAGGCTTGCAATCGCTTGTGCTTACTTCATGAGCCCCGAGAGACGGCAAGCCTGCCAAAGGTGTCTTTGTGTGCATGCTGAATGTATTGAAGTCTTGTCGGGGTCGACTGTTTCTGTTGGTCGCTCTAGTAGGACTCTAGCATTATATGTCGGATCCCATTTTACATTGACATTTTAAAATACATTTTCACAAGAATGTGGCTAGCATTCTTTGTATGTATTGATTCGATATACTTAAGTCAAACTGAACATTTTTCTGATCTGATTTTTTTTTGTTGCGTTTTAATTACTGGGGAATTTGGTTTTTGTGGTTTATAGCTTCAGGGCTGTCAGTGGAAGTTGGCACCACTTGATATTGTAATCCTATAGGTATGCAACATAAATATCAAAAAGCACGTCTATTCATTTAAAAAAAAGACAGAAAACATCTTTATAGTTAAGTTGTGCTTATGGCTCGGTTTTACTACCAAGAAAAATGAAAAATTTTCTTTCAAATGATCTGAGCAACCTTCCGCAGTACTGCATGTTACATGTGGTGTTCACATAGAGGTGCTCTGGATTTTATTTTGCATTTATTGACAGTAGTATACTACAAATAGAGGGGAACCATGCTTGTCACTGTCGAGTTCTGTAGTTCCTGCGTTATGTAGTCTCCTGCAATATGAAAGACCCAATGGGAGCGCCTGGCCGAGGCAGTGGCTTGGGGCGCTTTGTGCGCTCTGGGAGATTCCAATGTACCTAAGGGGGGGGGGGACTCACTCGGTGCTCAGCTAAAGTGCCACACACGCTTATCAGTTTTCGGTTTCGCGGTGGAGAGCAGTTCATCAGCATCATGTCACGGCTACTAACTCAGAAAATACTGTCTGAGAGAGACTGACCAGAGTCAAGGCGTTTTGACCGTTAAAGTGCCAGGTCCGTGCCATCCTTCTAATTAATGAATGCGCTCTTCACCACACTTTTTTTTAAATATGAGACTAGGGTGTAACTTTAATATTAATTTTACACCTGAAACAACTGATAACAAAAACAGTGACGAGCGTGCTTGCTTCAAGCCTTCATGACCATATCTCTGGGCGTGATGCTGATGAAGCACGCTTTTTGGGTAAACCTTAACCAAAAACTGTTCGCAAGTTCAGAGCCAGTTGAGCCCTGAGTGAGCGTCCTTTCCTCGAGGCAGAACTGAGTCACACGGAGCGCACATAGCTCTTCCGACCACCGCCATCTCAGCCACGCACTTTCAGTAGGTCTTTTATATTGAAGGAGACTGAACATACCACCAAGACCTTTTGGTTAGCCTTTCTGCTGTGTTCTAATTTAATTAGGAGCATGATTTATAGTTCCTGTAAAACATATTTACTAAACATGCGTCACTGTTTATGCTGTTCCTTTTCCAGGTGCTGCTATCCAGCTCTACGTCACAGCCATGAAGTGGCCATGGGGTGAACCATCGACAATTGCTGTCATTATTACTCGGATCTGCGGAGCCACCTACTAGCTGTGAAGCCCAGTAATCAGGCAGCAGATACTCGACCAGTGACCAGCCTTATCCAGCATCCAGCCTTTGTCGCTCTAATGGGACTCTGGCATTATGCCCGAGTCCCACTAGAGCGACAAACAGAAACAAACGACACGGACAAGCCTCCAACCCATGCAGCATGCCCGTGATGGTACCTTTGGCGAGCGTTTATTCGTTCGGTGCTCGTGAAATAAGCACGAGTGATTGTAAGCTTGCCAAAGATACCCTCGCGTGCATGATGGTTGTGTTTAAGCATAGCCTCCTTTATTCTACAAAGCCTGTCAAATCGCGAAGGACTCAGGTTTGAGGCTTGTCGCTGTCGTTTGTTTCTGTTCGTCGCTGCAGTGGGACTCTGGCATAAGCCAGCACCATGTACTGAGCATGAAATAAAAAACCACTGTATCAAACTTGATTCAATTTTGCAGCTTCATTTGCATGCCGACCACACAATAAATACAGCAGCTTGCACATGTTTTCAACTTTCATTCTATTGTTCAAGTATTCTGAGAAAATTACTGAGCAGCTTTATTAATCGTGAGGCACTAAATCTTGGAACAAAGTTGCAAACAGTTCTTTCTGCACACAGCACCGAAAATTGGAGATGTTTGGCTATATGCCACAAAAGCCTCCTTTGAATGACAGCATAAGCTTCCTTGGGAGTAGTCTGTAAATTCCCTGTATAGCCAATATTGAATGACCAGAGAACTCCCACCCTGGCCCAGGCTGCATTTACACCGTTTTGCCAAGCTTGGCTGACCACTGAACTGCCAGCATGGCCCAGGCTGCGTTCAGACCGTTTTGTCAAGCTTGGCTGACCACTGAACTGCCAGCCTGGCCCAGGCTTGTTTTACACCGTAAAGCCAAGCTTGGCTAGACAAGGAACCCCCACTGAACTGCCAGGCCGGCTAGCCAGGCTGGGGCTAGCTTGCCCCTTGGAGCAAAACGGTGCTTGGGCCGGGGAAACTTTCCCCGGCTGCCCAAGCAGGCTCAAGCTTGAACCAGGGAATTGTGCTGCTTGGGATCTCGCTTCGACCCGTCGAATGTAGTTCTTTCCCGTTTCCTCCTTCGTATTCCAACCCTTCTCATTTGAGCTCGTTCTTGTTTCACCTTTTCAAAACCATCATTCTCAAAAAGATCTCGCTTTGACCTTGATGATTTCGGTTCTTTCCTGTTTCGTCCTCTGCATTTCAACCCTTCTCATTTGAGCTCGTTCTTGTTTCGCCTTTCTCAAAGCACCCATTCTCCAAGTGATCTCGCATTGACCTGTCAAATTTGGTCCTTCCCGTTTCGTCCTTCGCATTTCAACAATTCTCATTTGAGCCTGCTCTTAATTTGCCTTCTCAAAACAACTATTCTCAAAATATCTCGCTTTGAACTGTCGAATTTGGTCCTTTCCCGTATCTTCCTTCCCATTTCAACACTTCTCATTTCAGCTCGTTCTTGTTTCGCCTTTCTCAAAACAACCATTCTCAAAAAGATCTCGCCTTGACCTGTCGAATTTCGTTCTTTCTCGTTTCGTCCTTCGAATTTCAACCCTTCTCATTTGCGCCCGTTCTCGTTTCGCCCTTCTCAAAACAACCATTCTCAAAAAGATCTCTCTTTGACCTGTCGAATGTGGTCATTTCCCGTTTCGTCATTCGCAATTCAACACTTCTCATTTGAGCTTGTTCTTGTTTCGCCCTTCTCAAAACAACCATTTTGAAAAAGATCTCGCTTTGGCTTGTCGAATTTGATACTGTCCCGTTTCGTCCTTCGCATTTCAACCCTTCTCATTTGAGGCCGTTCTCGTTTCGCCCTTCTCAAAAAGATCTCGCTTTGACCTGTCGAATTCGGTACTTTCCCGTTTCGTCCTTCGCATTTCAGCACTTCTCATTTGAACTCGTTCCTGTTTCACCTTTATCAAAACAACCATTCTCAAAAAGATCTCGCCTTGACCTGTCGAATTTGGTCCTTTCTCGTTTCGTCCTCTGCATTAAAACCCGTCTCATTTAAGCTCGGTCTTGTTTCGCCCTTCTCAAAACAACCAAAGCAACCATTTTCAAAAAGATCTCGCTTTGACCTATCGAATTCGGTCCTTTTCCTTTTCGTCCTTCGCATTTCAACACTTCTCATTTGAGCCCGTTATTGTTGCGCCTTTCTCAACACAACCATTCTCATAAAGATCTCGGTTTGACCTGTCGAATTTGGTCCTTTCCTGTTTCGTCCTTCACATTACAATCCTTCTCATTTGATCCCGCTCTTGTTTCGCCCTTCTCCAAACAACCATTATCGAAAAGATCTCGGTTTGACCCGTCCAATTTGGTCCTTTCCCGTTTCGTCCTTCGCATTTGAACCGTTCTCCTTTGAGCTCGTGCTTGTTTCGCCCTTCTCAAAACAACCATTCTCAAAAAGATCTCGCTTTGCCCTGTTGAATTCGGTCCTTTCCCGTTTCGTCCTTCGCATTTCAACACTTCTCATTTGAGCCCGTTATTGTTTCGCCTTTCTCAACACAACCATTCTCATAAAGATCTAGGTTTGACCTGTCGAATTTGGTCCTTTCCTGTTTCGTCCTTCACATTACAATCCTTCTCATTTGATCCCGCTCTTCTTTCGCCCTCTCCAAACAACCATTATCGAAAAGATCTCGGTTTGACCCGTCCAATTTGGTCCTTTCCCGTTTCGTCCTTCGCATTTGAACCGTTCTCCTTTGAGCTCGTGCTTGTTTCGCCCTTCTCAAAACAACCATTCTTAAAAAAATCCCTCTTTGACCTGTCGAATTTTGTCCTTTCCCGTTTTGTCCTTCACATTTCCACATTAATATAAAAAGAGCTCAAAAAAAGGCGGGACAAAAAGATGAGGAAACACACAGGACAAGCGCTTGTCCTGGGGCTTCTTCGTCTTCTTGTCCCGTCTTTTTTGCGCTATTTCTAATATGAATGTCCATTACGAACTTGCCCAGCAGACCAAGCTTTTGCATTTCCACACTTCTCATTTGAGCCCGTCCTTGTTTCGCCTTTCTCAACACAACCATTCTCATAAAGATCTCGGTTTGACCTGTCGAATGTGGTCCTTTCCCGTTTCGTCCTTCGCATTTCACTAATTGGTCCTTTCCTGTTTCGTCCTTCACATTACAATCCTTCTCATTTGATCCCGCTCTTGTTTCGCCCGTCTCCAAACAACCATTATCGAAAAGATCTCGGTTTGACCCGTCCAATTTGGTCCTTTCCCGTTTCGTCCTTCGCATTTGAACCGTTCTCCTTTGAGCTCGTGCTTGTTTCGCCCTTCTCAAAACAACCATTCTCAAAAAAATCCCTCTTTGACCTGTCGAATTTTGTCCTTTCCCGTTTTGTCCTTCACATTTCCACATTCACATAAAAAAGAGCTCAAAAAAGGCGGGACAAAAAGATGAGGACACACACAGGACAAGCGCTTGTCCTGGGGCTTCTTCGTCTTCTTGTCCCGTCTTTTTTGCTCTATTTCTAATATGAATGTCCATTACGAACTTGCCCAGCAGACCAAGCTTTTACATTTCCACACTTCTCATTTGAGCTCGTCCTTGTTTCGCACTTCTCAAAACAACCATTCGCAAAAACATCTCGCTTTGACCTGTCGAATGTGGTCCTTTCCCGTTTCCTCCTTCGCATTTCAACCCTTCTCATTTGAGTTCGTTCTTGTTTCTCCCATATCAAAACAACCATGCTCAATAAGATCTCGCTTTGACCTATCAAATTTGGTCCTTTCCCATATCGTCCTTCGCATTATAACCCTTCTCATTTGAGCCCGCTCTTGTTCCGCCCTTCTCAAAACAATCTTTCTCAAAAAGATCTCCCTTTGACTTTCCGAATTCGGTCCTTTCCCGTTTCGTTCTTCGCATCTGAACCCTTCTCATTTGAGCTCGTTCTTCTTTCGCCTTTCTCAAAACAACTATTCTCAAAAAGATCTCGCTTTGACCTGTCGAAATTTGTCCTTTCCCGGTTCGTCCTTTGCATTTGAACCCTTCTCATTCGAGCTCGTTCTTGTTTCGCCCATCTCAAAACCATCATTCTCCAAAAGACCTCGCTTTGACCTTGTCGAATTTGGTCCTTTCCTGTTTCGTCCTCTGCATGAACACTATTCTCATTTGAGCCCGTTATTGTTTCGCCTGTTTCAAAACAACCATTCTCAAAAAGATCTCGCTTTGACCTATCGAATTCGGTCCTTTCCCGTTTCGTCCTTCGCATTTCAACACTTCTCATTTGAGCCCGTTTTTGTTTCGCCTTTCTCAAAACAACCATTCTCAAAAAGATCTCGCTTTCACCTGTCGAATTCGGTCCTTTCCCATTTCGTTCATAGCATTTGAACCCTTCTCATTAGAGCTCGTTGTTGATTCGCCCATCTCAAAACCATCATTCTCCAAAAGACCTCGCTTTGACCTTGTCGAATTTGGTCCTTTCCTGTTTCGTCCTCTGCATGAACACTATTCTCATTTGAGCCCGTTATTGTTTCGCCTGTTTCAAAACAACCATTCTTAAAAAGATCTTGCTTTAACCTGTCGAATTCGGACCTTTCCCGTTTCATCCTTCGCATTTCAACACTTCTCATTTGAGCCCGTTATTGTTTCGCCTTTCTCAAAACAACCATTCTCAAAATGGTCTCGCTTTGACCTGTCGAATTCGGTCCTTTCCTGTTTCGTCCTTCACATTTCAATCCTTCTCATTTGAGCCCGCTCTCGTTTCGCCCTTCTCAAAACAACCATTTTTCAAAAAGATCTCGCCTGAACCTGTCGAATTCGGTCCTTTCCCGTTTCGTCCTTCGCATTTGAACCCGTCTCATTTGAGCTCGATCATGTGTCTCCCATCTCAAAACAACCATTTTTCAAAAAGATCTCGCCTGGACCTGTCGAATCCGGTCTTTCCCGTTTTGTCCATCGCATTTGAACCCTTCTCATTTGAGCCCGTTCTCGTTTCGCACTTCTCAAAACAACCATTCTCAAAACTATCTCGTTTCTACCTTTCGAATGTGATTCTTTCCCGTTTCCTCCTTCGCATTTCAACCCTTCTCATTTGAGCCCGTTCTCATTTCGCCCTTCTCAAAACAACCTTTCTCAAAAAGATCTCGCTTTGACCTGTCGAATTTGGTCCTTCCAATTTCGTCCTTCGGATTTCAGCACTTTTCAATTGAGCCTGTTCTTATTTCGCTTTTCTCAAAGCATCCATTCCAAAAAAGATCTCGCTTTCACCTGTCGAATTCGGTCCTTTCCCATTTTGTCCTTCGCATTTGAACCATTCTCATTTGAGCTCGCTCTTGTTTCGCCCTTCTTAAAACAACCATTCTAAAAAAGTTCTCGCTTTGACATGTCGAATTTGGTCCTTTCCAGTTTTGTCCCTCGCATTTCAACACTTCTCATTTGAGCGAGCGCGTTCTTGTTTCGCCCATCTCAAAACCATCATTCTTAAAAATATCTCTCTCTGACCTTGTCGAATTTGGCCCTTCCCTGTTTCGTCCTCTGCATTTACACCATTCTCATTTGAGCCCGTTCTTGTTTCGCCTTTCTCAAAACAACCATTCTCAAAAACATCTCGCTTTGACCTGTCGAATTTGGTCATTTCCCGTTTCGTCCTTCGCATTTCAACACTTCTCATTTGAGCGTGTTCTTGTATCGCCCTTCTCAAAACAACCATTCTCAAAAAGATCTCGCTTTGACCTGTCGAATTCGGTCCTTTCCCATTTTGTCCTTCGCATTTCAACCCTTCTAATTTGAGCGCGTTAACGTTTCGCGCTTTTCAAAACAACCGTTCTCAAAAAAATCTCCCTTTGACCTGTCGGATTTGGTCCTTTCCCGTTTTGTCCTTCGCATTTCAACCCTTCTCATTTGAGCCCGTTCTCGTTTCGCCCTTCTCAAAACAACCATTCTCAAAAACATCTCGCTTTGGCCTGTCGAATTTGGTCCTGTCTCGTTTTGTACTGCGCATTTCAACCCTTCTAATTTGAGCCGGTTCACGTTTCGCCCTTCTCAAAAAGATCTCCCTTTGACCTGTCGGATTCCTCAAAACAACCCTTCACAAAAAGATGTCCCTTTGACCTGTCGAATTTCTTCCTTTCCCGTTTCGTCCTTTGCATTTCAACACTTCTAATTTGAGCCCGTTCTTGTTTCGCCTTTCTCAAAACAACCATTCTCAAAAAGATCTCGCTTTGACCTGTCGAATTTGGTCCTTTCCCGTTTCGTCCTTCGCATTTGAACCCTTCTCATTTGAGCCCGTTCTTGTTTCGCCCTTCTCAAAACAACCATTCTCAAAAAGATCTCACCTTCACCTGTCGAATTTGGTCCTTTCCCGTTTCGTCCTTCACATTCCAGCCCTTCTCGTTTGAGCTCGTTCTTGTTTCGCCTTTCTCCAAACAACCATTCTCGAAAATATCTCGGTTCGACCTGTCGAATTTGGTCCTTTCCCGTTTCGTCCTTCGCATTTGAACCGTTCTTCTTTGAGCTTGTTCTTGTTTCGCCCTTCTCAAAACAACCATTCTCAAAAAAAGCTCGCTTTGACCTGTCGAATTTGGTCCTTTCCCGTTTCGTCCTTCACATTTCCACATTCATATTAAAAATAGCGCAAAAAAGACGGGACAAATGGACGAAGAAACATAGAGGACAAGCGCTTGTCTTGTGTGCTTCTACGTCTTTTTGTCCCGTCTTCTTGCACTATTTCTAATATGAATGTCCATTACAGATTTTCCTAGCAGACCAAGCTTTTACATTTCCACACTTCTCATATGAGCTCGTTCTTGTTTCGATCTTTTCCAAACAACCATTCTCAAAAAGATCTCGCTTTGACCTGTCAAATTCGGTCGTTTCCTGTTTTTTCCTTCGCATTTCAACCCTTCACACTTGAGCCCCTTGTTTCGCCCTTCTCAAAACAACCATTCTCAAAAAGATCTCGCTTTGACCTGTTGAATTTTGTCCTTTCCCGTTAAGTCCTTCGCCTATCAACACTTCTCATTTGATCTCGTTCTTGTTTCTCCATTCTCAAAAAGATCTCGCTTTAACCTGTCGAATTTGGTACTTTCCCGTTTCGTCCTTTGCATTTCAACACTTCTCATTTGAGCTCGTTCTAGTTTCGCCCTTCTCCAAACCATCATTCCTAAAAAGATCTCGCTTTGACTTGTCGAATTCGTTCTTTTCCCGTTTCGTCCTTCGCATTTCAACACTTCTCATATGAGCCCGTTCTCGTTTCGCTCTTTTCAAAACAACCATTTTCAAAAAGATCTCGCTTTGACCTGTAGAATTTGGTCCTTTCCCGTTTCGTCCTTCGCATTTGAACCCTTCTCGTTTGAGCTCGTTCTTGTTTCGCCCTTCTCCAAACAACCATTCTCAAAAAGATCTCAATTTGACCTGTCGAATTCGCTCGTTTCCTGTTTTGTCCTTCGCATTTCAACCCTTCACATTTGAGCCCGTTCTTGTTTCGCCCTTCTCAAAACAAACATTCTCAAAAAGATATCGCTTTGACCTGTCGAATTCGGTCCTTTCCCGTTTCGTCCTTCGCATTTCAACATTTCCCATTTGACCTTGTCTTGCTTCGCCTTTCTCAAAACAACCATTTTCAAAAAGATCTCGCTTTCACCTGTCGAATTCGATCCTTTCCCGTTTCGTCCTTCGCATTTGAACCCTTCTCATTTGGGCTCGTTCTTGTTTCGCCCTTCTCAAAACAACCATTCTCAAAAAGATCTCGCTTTGACCTGTCGAATTCGGTCCTTTCCTGTTTCGACCTTTGCATTTCAACCCTCCGCGAAATTAGCGGAAAATTTTTCCCGCTAATTTTAGCGGTAAAATTTCCCCGCCAAATATAGCGGAAACATTTCCCCGCTAAATTTAGCGAAAACATTTCCCCACTAAACTTAGCGGAAAAGTTTCTCCGCTAGATTTAGCGGAAACGTTTCCTTGCTAGATTTAGCAGAAAAGTTTCCCCGCTAAATTTAGCAGAAAAAGTTCCCCGCCAAATTTAGCGGAAACATTTCCCCGCAAAATTTAGCGGGAAAAATTCCCCGCTAAGTTTAACGGAAACCTTTCCCCGCTAAATATAGCGGAAAATTTTCCCCTAAATGGGAGGTGAGCAGGAGGGGCATACCCTCCTCTCCGTACCTTTCCCTCCTCTTCCTCAAGAGCTGCGCTCTAATTCGGCGTTACAGGGAGTTGTAAACGTCTTTCTTTTTTTGTGTTCGTTTAGAGGAAGGGAAGCAGGCGTCATTGTACGATTCTCGGTGCGAACCTATACAGATGACATATATATGATGGTATGTTGGGGGCCCAAGCAAGGTAAGACTAAAGCTGTGAATGGCCGAACTAGTACCATTCGGTCGTAGCGCGAACGCGCGAAATAAGAATAAGCTTAGTTGCCAAAAAAAAACGATTTGGACCTTATGAGAAGGTTCAAACGAGACGGACAAAATGAGAATGGGACGAAATGCGTATGGTCAAAATATGAATTGGACGTTTTTAGATAACGAGAAAACTGAAAATGGACCCAGTTGTAAAAAAAAAGCGAAATGAGGATGGGACAAACTGCGCAAGGTTAAAATGAAAATGGGTCGTTTTGAGATACATCCGTGCAAAAGTCGGTGCAACCGCTGAAAAGCGGTCGAAAAAGAAGTGCACCAAAAAACAGGTAGTACCGCTTGTGGCTGTGTGTCTGGCGTAATTTGTACGATTCCCTTGTGTGGAAACGTCTACGTTGGACAGACAGGCCGCTGTCTAAATGACAAACTTGAAGAACATTCGTATTCACTTAAGGCCACTGTTGGGGGTTTGCTACTTTTACACTGCAGGGACTGCAAGCGCCAGCCTAATTTTATTGAAGTAACTGTTTTTGATAAACATAAAGACAGAGTGACAAGGGAAATCATCGAGACTCTTTTATCTCTGAACTTGGCGGTAGATGTGTCGGCGAGCCGTCAGTGGCTTTATCTGAAAAAGAATGCGGGTACCTACGATCAACTCGGCAGCCGTGCACATTGGAGGGAAAAAAATGGGGGTACCAATGATCAGTTTGGCAGCAGTGTGCATTGGAGGCAAAACTAATCGCCTGTGTTTGCGCAGTTCCCTGGCCTTGAGGATATTACTCTAAACACCGCCCCGTCATCGCCCGTCATCGCCCGTCACGGACACCAACACGTGACGCTGTCAACGGACCCCAGGGCGCCACCTACGGCGGAATACACCTACAAGAGAAGCCAGCACACCGGCCCGGACCACAGTTCAGCAGCAGTGCGCAATGGAGGCAAACCTAATCGCCTGTGTTTCCGCAGGTGACAACCAAATATGTATTTTGTAAACATCAAATTGTCCGCGCACTGCTGCCGAACACAGCAATTCTGGCTGTTTTGTTCATTTACCCCAATCATTTAAAAAGCGCAAAGGACAGACACGGACATGAAGTAGACAGGACAGCGCTATACTCACAACTGGGGTTTTAATAGAAAAATAAATAAGAGAAGAAAGGTGCGAAATAAATTCTACGGAAGATAAAAAGGACGAAAATAAATGAAAAAAATAAAGAAGCATGAGAATCATAGCAATTGTAGTTATAAATTATTATGAAGAAAGAATAGATAAAAATTAAAAAATAAAAATAATAATAAAGACATTAAAAATAATTTTAACATTATTGCCACATGACTTTGAAGGATGAAGTTTGAGATATTTTTCATGCCCCTAACTGAAAACGTTTTGACACCTCATGTGGGGTGGTGTAGGTATAATAGTTCTTTGTCTGATAAGGACACAGAAGGTTCACTGACACAGACGTCTCCACAAGCCTTCATTGTCTGCGCCTCGTAAAGTTCTCTTGATCTTTTTCCACGGTACTGTCCGATGACTTCTGTCTTTCTAAAGAACGGTTGGCAGTGGCAGTCACGGACGTGTATTGCGAGATGTCCTGCCGGTGAGGAGTTGAGAGATGTTGCATGTTCTCGCAGTCTGGTATTCACACACCGGTCAGATTGTCCCACATAAACTTTCCCGCAGGTGAATGGTATTTTGTATATTATACCATTGCGGCATGGTATATATGTATTCTTGTGCTTTACCTCGCAATCATCTTGATGGCTTTGAGGTGATTTGATTTTGGGGCACAGTCTACTCAGCTTGTCCGGAGCCGAAAATACACATGCTGGAAGTACAAGCCTAGAACAAAGAAGAAGCTACTCCAATATAAGTCTGCGCATTCCAAACTCACAAAAAGGGCGATAGTGAATACCTGCCTCTCCGCTGCTCTCAAAATGTCGTGTGACCATAAGGCTAGAGAGAGCTTTGATGCACAAGTGGAAAGACTCAAATCGTCTGGCTATCCCCATACCATCTTACTGAAGTCGTCCGAAAATATGATAAGTTCAAAACAACAAAAAGAAGAAAGCAAGAAGAAGAACAGACGTCCAGCAGTTATGCCGTACATACACCGGCTATCACATAACATAAAAAAGTGGCATCCAGATATGACATTCCACTGGTATTTTCGGCCCCGGACAAGCTGAGGAGACTGTGCCCCAAATCAATTCACCTCAAAACCATCAAGATGATTGCGAAGTAAAGCACAAGAATAAATATATACCACGCCGCAACGGTATAGCATACAAAATACCATTCACCTGCGGGAAAGGTTATGTGCGACAATCTGGCCGGTGTGTGAATACCAGACTGCGAGAACATGCAACATCTCTCAACTCCTCACCGGCAGGACATCTGGCAATACACGTCCGTGACTGCCACTGACAACCGATCTTTAAAAAGACAGAAGTCATCGGACAGTACCGTGGAAAAAGATCAAGATACCTTTACAAAGGCGCAGACAATCAAGGCTTGTGGTGACGCCTGTGTCAGTGAACCTTCTGTGTCCTTATCAGACAAAGAACTATTATACCTACACCACCCCACATGAGGTGTCAAAAGGTTTTCAGTTAGGGGCATTATTATCTCAAACTTCATCCTTCAAAGTCATGTGGCAATCATGTTAAAATTATTTTTAATGTCTTCATTATTGTTTTTATTGTTTTTATTTTTATCTATTCTTTCTTCATATTAATTTATAACTACAATTGCTATGATTCTCATGCTTCTTTAATTTTTTCAAATATTTTTGTCCTTTTTATCTTCCGTAGAATTTATTTCGCTTCTTTCTTTTCTTCTTTATTTTTCTATTAAAACCCCAGTTGTGAGTATAGCGCTGTCCAGCTCGCGCTGCAGAACCCAGGATGCTGGGTTCAATCCCCGCCCCTACCCGTTTCGATCTGGATGAGCATCGTACCGGCGTGCGTTCTTGTATCACTACTGCGTGGTGCGAGTGTAGTTCCAAGTTGCAACAAATAAAACGCTTCTCAGCCCGGTTGACAGAATACTCTCAGCCAAGCCCTTCGATCATCTAACAAAAATACAGAAAGGAGAACGTGGGAGTGGACTTATGTTTATAGGTGAAGAAGCTATCCCCGAGAATCATCACCACCTTACTCAGCAAGGGACCCAAGTACGGGATCGAGCCGAGTATTCCAGCACATGAACTTGTGGCATTGAATCGGAGAGTGGCCAACAAGGCAGAGAAAGAAGACCAGGAACGTTGCCTGCTTGGAGGTGGGGACTGCCTTTTGAAGTGTGCCCCAAGGACAGTGCGTGGCGGCGGTAGCAATTCTTTAAAGGGGGTGATAACGTACTTCAAATATCATGAACTCTCTCTTTTACAGTCAGATAAGGAGGGGGGGTTCGTAGCCTTGCCCAGAGGCACTTTCAACGAAAAAGCTGCAAAAGCAATAGAAAAGAACTTTGCTCCGGTTAAGGCTAAGGCGTCTAAAACAAGAAGCAGGTTTCTCGATTTGTGTAAGAGTTTAGATCTGATTAAGTTAGCGAAGGACGTGTCGAAGTGTAAAATCGATGCGTTAAGCGTGTTCTTTTCCGCAAAAACACATAAGCCGAGCATGCCGTTTCGGGCTATCGTGAGTGAAAAGGGCACGTGGCAGCTACTTGCAAGCCAGTTCCTATTGAAACATTTGAAATGCTTGCAGGTTACAGACCCTTTCCTCACAAAGACATCATATGAGGTGGCTGATTTCTTTCAGGATAACGAGAGCATAGGGTACGCCTTTTCAGTTGACATTGAAGATTTGTTTTATTCAGTCCCGCACTGTGAATTGTTTAATGCAATAAGGGAGCGTATTGACTTAAATGGGGTTGTTTCTTTCCAGAACACGGCAGGAGTCTCAGTTGAAGATTTTTTTAAACTTACTAGAAGCGTACCTTAACATCACTTTTATTTCCTTTGACAATCAACTTTATTTACAGAAGAAACGCATATGGATTGGTTCGTACGTAGCCCCTATACTATGCAACATTTTTTAGCAGCAATTCATCAGACGCTTGAGCAGGCTCTTAATGATTTTAATGTTTGTAGAGTGTTTAGATACGTGGATGATTTTTTAATTGTTTTTAGAAAGCAGTCTTCGCTGACGTACACTGGTGGTGTCAATGAGGTTTTACAGGTTTTTTACACGCCATTGCAAAGGCTTGTATTTTACATATGAGCTGCCCAAGCAGGGCAGCCTTCAGTTTTTAGACTTGAACCTTTTGTTCTTGGAAGAACACGTCTGTCGGATGTATTCCCCGCGGTCTCGAAAGGAACTCCGGCCGTATGACTCAGCCCATTCAAAGGTTGTTAAAAGAGGAATTGCTAAGCTTTGCCTTGAGTCCGTCCTCAGAAAGTCGTGTGCTCAGAGGATCCAGGCAAGCTTTAGCAACCAATTGGCTCGACTATTGTCAGCGGGCTTCCCTGATTTGGTCTTGAGGAGTGTGGCGGAAACCATCCTGCAAAGAGTGAAGGGACACACTGCTAGAAAAAAGATGCAGTCAGCACTGAGGACTGTGAGGCCTTAAGCGTGCACAAACTCTCGCATAACCTCAAGAAGGTTGCGAACAGACATGGGGTGCCGATTGTGTTTACAGCTCCGACAAAACTCGGGCAACTCTGTCTCCGCATTACTGGTGAAAGCAGACAGAAGCGAGGATGCAGCACAAAGCATGCCAGGCCGTTTGTTGGCTGCAAAACAGAGGTCGTCTATGAAATCCCGCTCACGTGTGGGAAGACATACGTGGGGCAAACGGGAAGGTGTGCCAACGACCGTCTCAGGGAGCATGCTCAAAATTTAAAGACTAATGACGGGGCACATTTGACTGCACACTGCAGAAACTGTAAGTGTGAGCCACGTTTTTCTGACACTGTAATTTTGGGCGGAAGTAAGAGACAAAAAGCACGTGAGCTGTTGGAAGCCTTCTTTATCAAAAAGAAAGGCGACCTATGTGTGAGCGATACCTCGACAAGTTTGTATAATGCTGAGAAATGCTTCCTTGATAAATTTCCGTGACGAGCGTGTGATAGTGACACGACGCATGCGTGGACGCATTGAAGTTGACGATATATCTGTATGTTTTCTAAAGGTTCCCTCAATACAGTTGTAAGTTGCGCTCGTGTTTGTTTCTCTCTCTTGTGTCCGTCTTTTTTGCGCAAAACCATGTATCCAAACGTTCCCCAACTCGCCCAACAACAAACTATTTTAAAGATCTTCAACGTCCACAGAGAACGCGTTGTTTGCTCCGGTGAGGTCCTTCCCCAACACCTCTACAAGGTAAGCAGAACTTTTCACCTTGTAAGGGTCCTCAGGAACTAGGCCACTCAGGTGTATTTGTAGAAAGCTGCTCACCTGAGCTTGCCACCTAGCTATCTCAGTGACAATCGCTCTGAAGGGGCACCCGATCTTGTGGGTCTTGGCCGAGAAGAAAATCTCCAGGACGTTGACCTTGCAGTGCTTCACCCGTTTAGCCAAAGCATCGAGCTTCAACTCCTCCAGCAAAGCAACGGCCCTTGCCTTGGCCTTGGCAGGTGGTGTCTCTGAAGTCTTAAAGTTCTTGTTTATGGCCAAGGTGGCCTTATCTTCAAATAGAGCGTCTGGAAGTACGGTGAACATTTCTTCCTTGTCCGAGAGGAGGAGTGAAAGATCTGACTGCCGAACGTGGTCAGCCACCTTTTGAAGGACTACTTCCCTGTCCTTTTTCTGCCGGAGTAACAGTGATGCAGGGACTCCACTTCCTCAGAAATATATCGCTCTTTTTTTTTTCATCCCAGCTTTCCCAGCAATCCTGTGGACAGCTGCGAGGAGGGAGAACTTGTCCACTGGTACCTCCAAGCAAAACTTAGGCCCTCTCTCCAGCACTCTTTCCACTACTCGGGGAACCATGGCACCACCCAAGAGGACCACCGGAACGACACC
This sequence comes from Ixodes persulcatus, assembly GCA_013358835.2. Classification (NCBI taxonomy): domain Eukaryota; kingdom Metazoa; phylum Arthropoda; class Arachnida; order Ixodida; family Ixodidae; genus Ixodes; species Ixodes persulcatus. The sequence goes on along the minus strand of JABSTQ010010693.1, from coordinate 63,526 downwards.
CTTGCGACTGTGATCCACCTCGGCCTGTCGAGGCAAACTTCCTCTGACCCTGCACCACAAAAACTCCGTTGCAGCACCAGCCGTCCTGAGGTACTCGTATCAGCGCTGCACCCCGCAGGGCCGTTACCACACAACGAGAAGCAACTGACTCTCAGCCAATCTTGGTGGAAACGAACCTGCCGCTAACACTCCGATTTGAGAATCTTGCAGATTCTTCTCCAGTGTCCAAGAGAAGGACTCAAGGCGCCAAACAGAGAAGCCACATCTGGAGGGCACAATCCTTTCCGTAGACAGTATGCGAGGTACCTGGCTTGGCAAATCGTGGTGGCGATGAGACTTGCGCAATGGGTGCAAAGTACGTTAGTGGAAGGGAACACAAAAAAGAGCCCAATGAATAAATGTACTGTAACAGGATAGCTTGCTGGGCTGGTTGGTTGAACGACATATTAAGAAACAGCGCAAAAAGGACGGGACACAAAGTATAACTACATAGTTAAACATACTTCGTTTTGTATTTTTTGTAGTAATTATTTTTCTGGCTTGGCCTTTGTATTTGTATTTGTATTTTGTAAATAGAATGTAGCAACTTATCTGCCACTTGACGTTCTCTTCATTCCACTTGCGACCCGTCTCTGGCGAACCGTGACAATGGCGAACCATGACAATGACAATAGCGCGCCTCAGACATGAAGTCTGAGGCGCGCTAGTGTCAATGAAGAGAATGGTCTGCAGACAAACGTTGTGAAGAGCATCAATCTCAGGATGGCGGCGTTTGATGTGAGCATCCAGTCTCAATCTTCACGGGCATTTTAACTATACTATATCTTAGTGTGTCAAAATGACACTTCGTCGAGTGTTAGAAATCGGAGATGCAGTTGGGCTCGAAGGCGTGGCTCCGAAGGAATGGTTGAGGACGCTACTTGAGTCAGCAGCTGCAGACTTAAAAGAAGAGCGAAAGTGGGAGCAGGTAACCCAACAGTGGGAGCGCCAAGACAAGGATCAGTTATTTCTAGCATCTGTATCGGCATATCAGTGGAGGGAGGAGAGTGCGATGTAATCGGCTCGTCTTCAGGTGGAGTGCGATCGCCTGGAAGAGATGATAACACTTCTGGAAGCTGAGGAGGATGCACAAAAAAGTGCTGACAGGGCATTTGAGGATTTCTCAGTACAGAGTGAAAGCTCCCAAAGGAGGGAAGCTTTGGAGCCGACAAGTGTCAGCGGTTCCAATCTTTTTGTCTAGATTGGCGGCCAGATGAGAGGCGCGGATGCGTCCTTTGGAGATCCAGAACTCTATCTTAGAGCGAGTACGGAAGCTGAAGCTTCAGGCCTGACGAACCCAGGGGACACTGAGGTGCACCCCGTGGTTGTAGGTAGAGATGCTAAGAAAAGCACAACGAGTGCTACGAGTGGGAAGCATGAATATACGGGTGAAAAAATGAAGTGCGAGCTTCCTTTGAAATGCAAGTCAAACGCGCAAAGAATGTTGCCCAGACCAGCGCGAGACATTCTTTCTCTACAATAGCAAAGTTCTTTTCGGAGCTACTGAGTTTGCGACTCGCGTATGCAACCGGGTGAAGAATTCCATCTCTCTCCTGAAGTAAAACTGCTCCTAAGCTTGCTTCAGACGCGTCCGTGCGCAGCACGAATTCCTTTTCGGGGTCCAGTGATAGCAGGATAGGAGGTTGTCCAAGTCGATTTTTCAACTCCGTGAAGGCCTCCTCTTCTCTTGGGCTCCACTCAATATCATTGCGGGCTCCCTTTTTCGTTAGATCCACTAACGGTGCTGCGATATCTGCGTAGTTTGGTGCGAACTGTCTATAGAATCCCAATAAGCCCGAGGAATGACCGAACTTGGCGCTTCGTTTTGGGTCTTGGTGCGTCTTGGATCCTTTCCAGGATCTTTGGGTCAGGGGCGATATTCCCCAGTCCAATTTTATGTCCTAAGAAGTTGATTTCGGTGAACCCTATTTGGCATTTATTTGGTTTGATCGTAATGTTGGCTTCTCATAGACGCTCAAAACTCATCCTGAGTGTTTCCACATGCTTCTCCCACGAGCTCGTCGGGATCAAGATATCATCTATGTAGTGATATGCATCTTGAATACCGTCTAGAACCTTTCGCATTGACTTCGTAAAAGTAGCAGAGGCGGTCTTGAGGCCAAAGGGCATATATCTGAACTGGTAGTGCCCGCTTGTTGACGAAAACGCCGTCTTCTCTCTTGCGTCTACTTCCATGGGAATTTGCCAGTAGCCCTTAGCTACATCTAATTTCGAGAAAAACCTCCTGTGTCCCGCTTTAGCAAATGTCACGTCAATTCTGGGTATTGGCTCTACATTTGCCATTGTTGCGTCGTTCAATCGTCTGTAGTCGACACAAATTCTGTTTAATCCATCCTTTTTCTTCACAATCACAACCGGAGCGTTGTACGACGATGTACACTTCTCGATTACCCCCAGCTCGAGCATCTTGCTGATTTCATTCTCGACCACATCTTGTAGTGCCAGAGGTATTGGGTACTGCCTCATGTATATCGGCCGCGTTGTTGAGAGATGAAGATCACATGTCATGAGGTTTGTCCTCCCGGGGAGATCAGAAAATATGTTTTCAAATTTCCTTAGTGATTCTCGGACTTGGCCTATCTTCTCGCTCTCTAGGTTCTTATTTATGAACGCATCCTCCCACCCTTGCTGTCTGGTCCGGATTGGCATCGGAAGGTCGCAGTCTTCGGCATCATGCTCGTCTCCGTCAATTTCTTGTTTATGCACCACCGCATTGCAAAGTGGTTGATGTTGTGGGGTTTCTTCCCTTTCTTCATATTTCTGGAGCATGTTAATATGAAATATCTTCTTCTTGCCTCCCACCTCTAGCTCGTAGTCCACCTCATTCCTTCTTGCTGTTACAGGAAAACGTCAATTCCACTGCATGATCATCTTGTTATGATCGGTGGGGAGAAGAATGAGTGCTTGATCTCCCTGTTGCATCTTTCGGTTAGAACTCTTTCTGTCGTAGTAGCCTTTGTATTTTGCCCTCGCTTCTTCCAGGCAAGTGTCTGGTAACTTTCACGTGTCCTCCAGTTTTCCTCTTAGCTCCAACACGTATCCGTACGAAGTCTTCAGATCTTGCTTGAGAGCTTCGTTTGACCACATCTCTTTCAGAATAGCCAAAGGTCGTTCTTCACATCGTTCTTCTCGCGAAAACTGCAAGACGCCGAGCAGAGGTACAGTACCTTTGGAAAAGAGCTGCTCGCGGCATACTTAGCTGTTAAGCACTTCAGGCACTTTCTGGAAGGCCGCGCGTTCTTTATTGCCACTGACCACAAGCCACTGGTCTACACAATCAAGTCGTCGAGCCAGAACCATTCACCACGAGAGCTACGACATATTTCCTTCATCGCGGAATTTACTTCCGACGTCCGTCATGTGAAGGGAAAAAGAAAACAGTGTCGCAGGCACCTTGTCTCGCTTGTACCTCAATGCGGTCAACACGGAGAAGGAGCACTTCACCTACGCCGAACTCGCCGCGGCTCAAGCAGAAGACGACGAACTTCATTCCATGAGGCTGACTGACACATCACTCGTGCTCAAGGAAGTCAATTTTTCCGACAATAACGTTACATTGATCTGCGACACTTCAAACGGCAAACCCCGCCCGTACGTGCCACGTCATCTACGTCACGCGGTATATACATCTCTTCACACTCTTTGTCACCCTGGCATGCGAGCAACACAGGAATTAGTTCCAGCCCGTTTCGTATGGCCTAAGATCAATGCCGACATCCGAGATTGGGTGCGCCGTTGTCTGGCCTGCCAAACATCAAATATACAGCGCCACACACAGACACCACTAAGAAAGTTCCCTTTGCCTTCGACCTGCTTCGAGAATGTCCACGTGGACATTGTAGGCCCACTTCCATTTTCACGCGGCTTTACCTACCTACTGACCTGTGTGGACCGATTTACTCGATGGCCGAAAGTAATACCACTGGAAACCATCACCGCGGAAACGGTAGCTCGAGCATTTGTTTTCAACTGGGTCAGCCGTTTCGGTGTCCCTTCAACAGTCACCACAGACCGAGGACGCCAGTTCGAGTCGGCCCTGCTCCAGCAACTCACATCACTCCTTGGCTGTGTGCGGACACGTACCAGAGCATACCATCCTGCTGCGAATGGTCTTAGTTGAACGCCTCCATCGACAGCTCAAATCCGCTCTGCGAGCACTACCTCTCCCTGACGCGTGGGTTGTCTCACCTTAGCATGGACTATTGTTAGCTGCGCATGCTAAAAGCACGAGCTATACTCTGTTTCATACATAGTGTGCAACATTGTCAGAGCTACTGGCGCGAGCATGGGGCTTGATCTCGTTGATCATTTGCACGCGTTCTCGCGCAAACAAAACCATAGATAAAGCCACGCGCTCGCGCCAGTAGCTTTGACAGCGTTGCACGCTAAGTATGAAACAGAGTATAGTTGCTCCGGATGAAGCCTCGGCGGCTGCACGAGCCTTTGTGCAACGAGTGCTCCAGTCAAGGCAATCAAGGCTAGCCGCTCGCGCTTGCACAGCCTTCTCATTTAGTCCATGCTAGGATGAGACGGAGCAGAGTAGCGTAGAGTTCCTGTATAGACCTTTCCAAAAACGAGCTTGTGGCCGGTGCCATTTTGAGCGTTCGTGCGTATGGCGCGTGCTTTGCTCGCTTTCCGAAGCGACGAACACGCACGTGCTGGGCTGTGAAGATCGCACGCTGGACTGTGATTTTGTAAACATTGGAAAGGTCTATAGGCTCCCTACGGGAGCCAGAGTTGCGCGTTTGATTCCACTTGCCGCGTGCCGCCCTCACCGCTATTCGCCGAGATCCGATCACGTGAGGAGCCGTATCAAGTGTCGTGCAGCAAAGTAGAAGTTGCACGCGCCCCGGCGTACGTTCCCCGGCTTTTGAGCACGCCGCGCGCCTCGAACGCGCGGCGCTGCTATTCGCCGACTTCAGTCACGTGAGGAGCTGAATCCACATGCCATGCATGAACGCGCAACTCTGGCTCCCGTAGGGAGCCTATACAGCAGGGGTCTCAAACATGCGGCCCGCGGGCCGCATGCGGCCCGCGACTCGCTGGGACGCGGCCCGCAGGCAACCGGCTACGAGTCCGGTTGCCTGCGGGTTCCCGTGCCTCGAGTCCGGGTTCCCATGTCTCGAGCGCAAGAAATGGCATAGGGCGACTGAAGCTTCAATGCTTCAAGCCATGTCCGGGAGTTTTGTGCCTTTAAAGTCTCTACCCTTCTTCAGGCAACACTTGTTAGCAAGTTTTGTCGTGGGACAGCTACGCCATAGTGACCTCGTCTCGTCGATTCATTTTTGCTCGAAATATAGCTCTGCTCTTTTAACGTATTCACATAGTTTATACTTATCTGTGGTCTTTTGCCCTTTGTTTCGTTTTATTTTTTGCTTCCGAGCTTTTTGTAATGCACAACAGTTCCGCTACTATACTTCGTTTCAGCTTCTGTCCGAGCGCAGCCAAAGGCTGAGGGACGGTTCGCAACATCGAGAAGATCATTCCTACGCACAACAAAGTAGTCCGCAAAAGATTTTTTTTTTTTTAAATAACTGTTTTGTGCGTACATATTGCACAATATTCCAGATGTGTACTGTTTTGAATGATTTGCAACTAAAGGAACTACACATCTGAAGTTTATGTTATTATTAATATATGTAAATGCATGTGGTTTGGTGAAAACACGTACATCCGCTGCCAACAGGGCTGCAGCGCTCGGTTGTTCTGTGTGATTTCGTTCCCGTAATCGTCGAATCATGTGCTTCGCTGCTTTCCTCACCGAGTCGCTTCAAAACTTCCTTTCGCAAAGGCACGTTTGGGTGTCAGGCGCGAGAGGTGGTGATGAATGTCTACTTTCAAATTCGGCAGGAGACTCCGGCCGCGTCGTACAGCGAATGCGTTGTAAACAAGGAACACGTCCGGGCCACTACAACTTACTGATACGCGTCGAATTCAGTGCACCCCTTTACCTGCCGATCACCTTGAACGACGAGAAGCTGGTGGAAAGGACTGCACCTCGAGCCCTGGTATATCCAGACAATACAAGGAAACATCAACGGCCGGGTCATCGGGCAACTTGCAATGTGTACTTTCATCTCGAAACTATGCCGAAATGCCGAACAGGTGGAAAGCTCGGACACAGACGCCAGCGGCCAGCCTACGTGCTGACATCCCCTGTGACTAAATTTCAGAACGTGAAAGCGCACTTTTTAAACCTGTAGCAGACGATACCTTTGATACGCCTTTAGCAGACGAAATACTCGGCGAGCGCGGGCGGCGCGAACGGCCAGCGGCGCAGCGGAGTGATGTAAAAGTGCAGGCGAGATCGCGTGACCTATTGCCGGCGTATGATTGGCTCCGGCCACACGTAGCTTTGGCTGCGCTCGAACGGAAGCTGAAACGAAGTATAGGCCACAAGCGCGAGCTATTCGTTGAAGGTTGCATCTCGCCTGAGCGAACTCTCCATCAGCAGGAGCAACTGCCAAAGATAAAGGTATACGAGCTCCGTATTCTCGCCTTCCAAAAATTATCCCCATTAAAAGACATGTACTTTTTCAGAGTGTTGTAATAAAAACCGTCAGGAAAGTGAGAAATGTTAAATTAACTCATCGTTTTTAGACACATGTTGAGCTTGGTTAACTTCCCTGAGTGAATTGAGCAACAGGAACGACAGTGTACTTGCTCTCTTGCTCTATTAATAATGCCAGCAAGTTAGCGGTGCGTGTCATCTTAATTCATATTATCACATCTGGTCAGGGCCCAAAGTAGTCATATAAAGAAATCAAATCTAAAGACGTCACTGGCAAACAACTGTGAGTTTCTAAAAACCATAAAGCACCGAGGTCTGTTCTCTTTAAAATCTTTTGAATGACAACCCCCCCCCCCCCTTTCCCATTATGCGATGGCCCTCGGCATTTCTGCTGTGGGATATCTGGCCCCCACACTCAAATGTGTTTGAGACCACTGCTATACAGGAACTCTAGAGTAGCGTAGAGTTCCTGTATAGACCTTTTTCGCATAACCTCAAACCAGCCCGTAACTGACGTACCCTCGACCTGGTGCATTTTTGGATTCCCCGCTGGCACAGGGTATGCAACCGCCAAGGGTATGGGCGAAAAGGCTTAAAAACGGACGTCGTGCATGAGTTAGTTCCGAGTGCTCCTTTTTACCGTGCTGCAATTTCCGAAAATCTACGGTTGTCTGGCTACCACTGCGTGGTCTTCGGATGGATAAATAATTTTAAAAAGCATAAGACAATAGCAGAAAGTGTGCCATGAGCACAAGAAGCTGCAGCGTGAGTGTGGCTGCAATGTTATCGAGCTTCGCATTTTCCCCAAGAATCCTTATTTATGAAGTCAGTCGATTGCGAGCTTGAATAGCGAGAGATTCGTATCAGACTCAACGTCGCGTTTAAGCTCACGACCACTTCGTTTACGACAAGAGGACCGATTTTAATTCCCGGTGCAGGTGGTCCAATTAGGTTATCACTGCAAGCCCCATGGTATGTGAAAGGTATGAAAAAGTCTACATGCCACCATTCAATATAGAGCTATCAAATGCCGAGAGCTTACCTGCATAGACTACATTAAACTGCTCATATATACATCGCTGTGGAAACTCAATCAAAACACCCCACCGTCTTCGTCGTCGTTCTCTCGAGGAGGCAAGGTGATGGCCTGTGAGTAGCCAGCTGGATTCAAGCGGAAAAGCTTCAACCAAGTTATTGCAGCCCACCATAGCCAAGTCTAGCCAAGTTCCCCCCATACCCACACCGTTGCCTACCCCGATAGCTGTGCTGCCAGAACTAGCCGGTATTTCTTTTTCTAAGCCGCTAGACGGCGTCGTCGGCGCCGCAATTCTCAAGATGGCGGCGCCGTTAAAGAAAAGGTCTATAGGCTCCCTACGGGAGCCAGAGTTGCGCGTTCACGCATGGCATGTGGATCCAGCTCCTCACGTGACTGAATTCGGCGAATAGCAGCGCCGCGCGTTCGAGGCGCGCGGCGGGCTCAAAAGCCTGGGAACGTACGCCGGGGCGCGTGCAACGTCTACTTTGCTGCACGACACTTGATACGGCTCCTCACGTGAACGGATCTCGGCGAATAGCGGCGAGGGCGGCACGCGGCATGTGGAATCAAACGCGCAACTCTGGCTCCCGTAGGGAGCCTATACAGGAACTCTACGCTACTCTAGAGTTCCTGTATAGGCTCCCTACGGGAGCCAGAGTTGCGCGTTTGATTCCCCATGCCGCGTGCCGCCCTCGCCGCTATTCGCCGAGATCCGATCACGTGAGGAGCCGTATCAAGTGTCGTGCAGCAAAGTAGACGTTGCACGCGCCCCGGCGTACGTTCCCAGGCTTTTGAGCCCGCCGCGCGCCTCGAACGCGCGGCGCTGCTTTTCGCCGAATTCAGTCACGTGAGGAGCTGGATCCACATGCCATGCGTGAACGCGCAACTCTGGCTCCCGTAGGGAGCCTATACAGGAACTCTAGGGTAGCGCAATCTAGAACGCCGTCTCTCGGCGACTAGCGGCGAACGCCCGGAGGTTCCAACTCCGGTCAGAAATGCATGGGGAACGTGAGAAAATCGTTGTTTCTTCAATATTCTGGAGATGTACGGAACGACAATAGTTTTGGACATAATAAAAGAACATTTTAGAATACTTTGCGCTGAGTTGTGTGCCAAATAAGGACGTAATTCTTTTTAAAAATTGCACGAGCGGCATCATGCAGCAGACGACGTGGCGACGTCACAGCGTTCACGTGACCCGCTCCGGCCGACCCAAAAAGCCCATCTCCGCTGCGTGCAAAAATCGTCTGCTTCAAATGAAAGGAAATAGCCTTCTCAAAATTTGCACACGCGTCCGATATTATTAAGACTTTGATAAAGTGTTTAGTGCTTTACCAACTTCACGACAGACTAATTTCGAAAAGTGTGGACTCGGCGTTTATTTTTTAATAAGCCGTGTTGCGTCGATCTCCATGTATTCTCCCATAGGGCAAGCCACCGTTACTAGATCAACTCAGTTATGGAACTTCCCATAAACGCTGTACATTAAAGGGGGTCCGAAACCGTGTCCGATTTTTTTGCAGCTAGGTGGCGCTGCCGGCGCATTAATCCACGCGTTTTCGTCTGCTACTGCTCCGCGGCTGCTTTTGAGTCCCGACTCCTCTCGAGGTTCAGCATGGTTTTGGGTTAGTTTTTGCCCTTTCGCCAGTAAAAAGTAAAAATGTGACTACCAACAGCAGCAGAAACAATTTGAAAGTTGTCTGCTGCTGTTATCCGTAAGAAAGGCCAGAACCGCGCCGTCAATGATGATGATAGCGAGTATTAATGCGGAGCGCGCGCCCTCTAACAGGCGCCACGCAAAGGGACCCCCCTCCGGAGCGGAGTTCCAGAACTGAGTTGATCTAACAACGTTGGGGCAAGCCGCCTCCTGGAACCCTTAGTACCACGTGACTCGCGCCGAGCTGCTCTGTCGGCCATGTTGTCGGCAAAACACGCGGATCAAAGGATTACGCTACTCTGCTCCGTAGGAGCTATATAGTGCTCTAGATGAGACGAAGTCAATCTAACTTCTTCCCTCTTTTTTTTGTTCCTAATAATAATTTGGTTGTGTGTATGTTTATTCAGCCTAGACCTTGGTCTGCCTCAACGGGCGACGAGTCTCCCAGGTGTAGATGAGCAGTTTAGCCAGTGCAGCACAACCGCTAGCCTGGGGTCTTTAACGTGCACCACGCAGTAGTGATACACGACCGCACGCCGGTACGATGCTCATCCAGATCGAAACGGGCAGGGGTGGGGATTGAATCCAGGATCCCTGGGTTCTGCAGCGCGAGCTTTCGCTCCACGTGCTCCGAGCTGGTGTGCGCTAGACCACTCGGCCACCGATCCCCCCATTGTTTGTTCGTTCTTTGCTCGCCATCTGTGGCAGCGTCCCCCTAAAGCCAGGTTTAGACAGTTGCGTTTGACTGCGTTTGACTGCGTTGCGGCTGAGAAAAACCAGGACATCCCCGCTGCTTATATCGCGTGCCAAGATGATTCCTTGAATTGGATTTCACGCTTCATATGAAGCACATATGTGCCGGTGACTCGCTTTCGGTTCTTGACGCAACGCAGTTGTGATGATTTTGGAAACCGTTTATTAAAGCTTAATAAAGTTAGGACGTGGCTGGGGCCATGGCTGGGCCTGGGAGATCGGTCGGAAGTGATGTCGCTCACCATGGGGCTTCCGTAGCATCAGTGATCTTGCTGACGATGCGGCTTCCGTTACATCTCCCTTCTATTGTTTGATTTAGAGATTCATTCTGATGGGTGGCTTCACCAGCCTTCCAGCTCTTGTGGTTGTAGTTGTACCTAGTGTTGTACCATGCCCATTCTTAGGTGGGATGTCCGTTTCACTGCAGCTTGTCCCGCTGGCTGGTGGAGAGTCAATTCCTCTCTGGCTTGTGAAGTGTGGCTGTGCGGTAGTTGGTACCACAGTCTTTGGGTCTTCCAAGTCTGCTTTGGTAGGTCTGATGAAGGACGTGTTCCGTCTGAGGTTGCCCCTGGTAGTCTTCACAATTAACGACCTTGGTTGAGGCGCCTTTCTCAGAACTGTTCCTGGGATCCAGGTTCGGTGTCTGTCAAAGACTCTGACTTTGGATCCTCCACCAATTTCTGGAGCGGGTGCTGCATGTATGTCTGCATACACCTTTTGTGTTCTACGCAGTGCTTCGAGCTTTTCTTTTACGTTGTTAATTATTTCCGGTTTCAGGAGCTCTGCACTGATTGGTAGTGTTGTCTTGATTCGACGACTGAAGAGCCTCTGTGTAGGCGAACCGAGCTCCTCGTTTCTTGGCACGTTGCGCATGTTTAGTAATGCCTTATTTATGTCTGTTCCGTCTCTCTCACATTTCTTTATGAGATTTTTGGCTACTTGCACAGCTCTTTCAGCTAGTCCATTTGATCGTGGGTATTTGGGACTCGATGTTTGGTGTTCAAATCCCCATTCTTTTTTGAACTCTAGGAATTCCTTAGCTGCAAAGCAAGGTCCATTGTCCGACTCGAGTAGCCTTGGTACGCCATGTGTTGCGAACCAGCACTTCAGTGTTTTGATGACGTCTGCTGATGTTCCACTTGTTAGTGTTTTAAAGTCAATGTAGCCCGAGTAGCTGTCCACTATCACCAGGTTAGTCCTTCTCGCATGGTCAAAGAGATCCACTGCGACTATTTCCCACGGGAGACTTGGTACTTCCTTCGGTAGCAGTGGCTCCTTTGGTGGTTTCTTCTGGCTTGCTTGGCATATTGCACAACGTTCAACGAACTCCTTGATCTGCTGTGTCATTCCATGCCAGTAGACAGTTTCCTTGGCTCTCTTGATGCAACTTCCAATTCCGAGATGACCCTCGTGTATTTGCTGGAGCAGTCGTTTCCTCCAGGTTTTGGGAATGACTATGCAGTTGCCCTTGAAGAGGATGTCCTCGTAGACAGCAAGTTCGTCCCTGATTGGCCAAAAGAGCTTCATTGCTTCCGGTAGTCCACTGGCTTTTTCTGGCCAGCCCTTGAGGGTTTTTTCCATGACTCCTTGGAGTTGTGGGTCTTATTGTAGGTCTTGCTTTAACTCCTCCAGGGTAGTTGGAGCCATGGGGATGATGGTTAACACTTCCATGTCCTGTGTTGCCGATTCTGCTGTTTCTGTCGTCTTAGGAGGTCTGCTCTGGAGGTCGGCTCTGCTCAGGAGGTCTGCAATGACCAGCTCCTTGCCTTTCTTGTAGACAATATTTGGTACATAGTGCTGCACATCAAGCAGCAGCCTTTGGAGCCGTGGTGGTTCTTTTCCCAGTGGCTTTTGGCTGATTGTTTCTAGAGGTTTGTGGTCTGTTTCTACTATCAGAGGCCTTCCGTATATGTATTGATGAAACTTTTTACAGCCATTTCTGATGGCTAGTGCCTCTTTTTCTATTTGTGGATAGTTTTGTTGCGCTGCGGTCAGTGCTGCTGAGGGATATGCCACAGGCTTTCCATTCTGTAGGAGTACCGCACCTAACGCTGTCGAGCTTGCGTCAACCGAGACTGTCATGTTTCCATTCACGTCGTAGTAAGCCAGTGTTGGAGCCTTTTTTAAAGCTGCTTTGATTTCTTCTAGAGCGGAGCTTTGTTCCTCCGTCCATAGCCAGTCGACGTCTTGTTTTACAAGTTTTCTCAGTGTTGTGGTTTTATCTGCCAGATTTGGAACAAATTTTTGCAGGTACTGCAGCATTCCTAGCAATCTCAGCAGTTCAGCCCTGTTCTTTGGCTCACCAATCCGCTCGATGGCATTCACCTTTTCGTCGTCAATTCTCAGTCCTTCTTGCGTGAGCAGGTGACCAAGGAACTTCACTGTAGGTTGGTCGAACAAACACTTGTCTTTGTTTAGCTTTGCTCCTGCCTCACGCAGCACTTTCAGGACAGCGTCTGTATGTTTTTTCAGCTCTTCGCTGGTCTGGCCGTGGACCAAGATGTCGTCCATGGAATTCACCACGTTTAGAAGGCCCTCGAGTAGCTGGCTGATCACCTGTTGGAACACTTCTGGTGCTGTAGCTATTCCAAACGGCACTCTTGTGAAGCAGTATCTTCCCCAGGGCGTGCTAAACGCCAGGTAGCTCTGTGTCTTCTCCGAGACCTTCAGTTGCCAGAACCCTTTTTTCAAGTCCAGCAACGTTAAATGAGTTGATCCTTCGATCTGGGCGACCACCTCTTCGAGGGTTTTGAGTGGATAGTGCCTTCTCAGCAACACCTTGTTGAGTTCAACTGGGTCCAGGCAGATTCTCAGTTTTCCGTGCTGTTTAACTACCACCATTTGAATGCAGAACGGCGTCGGTTTCGTGACTTTCACTACGATTCCTCGTCCTTCCATGCTGTCAAGTTCTTCCTTTACTTCATCCATCAAGGCGTAAGGGACTTTCCTCGGTGGCTTGTTTTCAAGCTTTTGTGCTGCACCTTCCTCGATGTCCGCCTCATAGACGTAGTCTTTGATGCAGCCTATCCCTTGAAAGATGCTGTCGTCAGCTTTCGGTGCTTCAATTAAGCGTACACGCTTCACTAAGTTGAGAGTTTCACACGCTGTCTGTCCAAGAACAGGTGTGACTTGGGCGTCCACAACAATAAATGTCAGTCTTGCTCTCTTTCCACTAACTTCACACAATTCCTGGGCTTCCCCCACAACAGAAAGCTTGTGGTTAGTGTAGGAGACAATGTTCTTTACCTTTGAGGGTATCATCTTCAAGCCTGCTTGGCTTGCTTCCTGCTTGAATAGCACGTTACACTGCGCTCCCGTGTCTAGTTTCATTAGAACTGTCTTGCCGCTTCTGAACTGCACCGTCTCTTGCCATTCCAACGTTTTCTTGTTGGTTGCAGCTCTCAGCTCAGAGACGTACATTTCTTCACTGTCCGAGCCTTGCTTCTCCACAGCACCGACGACTCGTTAATTTTTCACTTTTTTCGATTTGCACACTGCTGCAAAATGGCCTACCTTGCGACATGAGTTGCAGGTTTTGCCGTATGCAGGACACTCTGCTCTGCGGTGTGTCGATCCGCAGTACTTGCAATTCTTTTTCCAGTCTGTTTGGTGACTTGAGTTTTTCTTTGTCTTGGCATTGACCACATCCACAGTTTTTGTTTCTTTTGCCGTCATTTCTTTCAGCTGTAGCGTCGCCTGTTCGCTTGCTCGGCACAAGTGGATGGCTTTCTCCAAGTCGATGGTCGGGTCGCCAAGAAGTTTTTCGCGAACGTCGTCATTTGAGATGCCCACGATGATTCGGTCCCTTAGAAGCTCGTCGGTCAGGTTCCCAAACTGGCACTTTTTCGCTTGCAACCTCGCTGTTGTAAGGAAATCTGTGAAGCTCTCACCTTCTTGTTGCTTCATCATGTTAAACTTGTACCGCTCATAGGCGGGGTTGATTTTCGGCGTGAAGTGTTCTTTGAACTTCGCCTTTACTACTTCGACTTCCTTGCTCTCCGCCTCGCTCAGCGCGAACGTCTTGTAAATCTTTTGTGCGTCGGTCCCAATCGCAGTCATGAAGTTGGCCACCTGCACCTCCGGCGGTTTTTTGTTTAGCTGCACCGCGGAGGCGTACCAATTATAGCTTTGAAGCCAATCCTCCCACTCGCTTGGGCCCAGGGACGCAACATCCAACGGTCTGGGAGGCCGGAGCCCATTGTCCGCAGCCATTTCCGTTTTCCCGCGCAGTCGTGTCTACCTTGACTCACTTTGGCTTTTGAGGATGCCGTCTTCGGTCTTGTCTGCTTACTTCTTTTGCTCGCTGGCTGTTGGCTTCGTCATCCCACTTCTGACACCATGTGATGATTTTGGAAACCGTTTATTAAAGCTTAAAGGGGCCATGAAACGAATTTTGGGATGGGATTAATGATTTTAAATTAGGACTTTACTAATCGCGTATCGCTTAGTTGACCAAACGAAAGAGGGTAGAAAGTCAACAGTCAGCTTTTCGGTACGAACATTTGAAAATATAGCGGACTATTTTGTACCTTCTTTCTTTCGAAAGCTCTCCGCCTTTTCACTATGATACATCCGCGGTTCCAAAAGCGCGTCAGCGGTGCCAACCTGACGTCAGCCGAGCAAAGCTCACGCATTGGACACGAGAACGTATGCGCTCGTCAACAATAAATCCGTCGACGAATATTCGGATTTGCGTTCGTGGCCAATGAGTGCCCTCACGGAACTTATCGTCACTGGGGAATGACAAGTTCTATGGTGTGCCTAAAAAGCACAGTGGAAGCTAGGAGTCATCGCACCGGTGCCCAAGAATGTCACGGCGACGTGATTTCACAATTCGCATTTGAGTTGAGGATTAAAGCTAACAAGGAAGAAGTAGGAAAATCGTTTCATGACCCCTTTAATAAAGTTAGGACGTGGCTGGGGCCATGGCTGGGCCTGGGAGATCGGTCGGAAGTGATGTCGCTCACCATGGGGCTTCTGTAGCATCAGTGATCTTGCTGACGATGCGGCTTTCGTCACAGCAGTCAAACGCACTCAACCGCAAGTGTCTGAACCGGCCGAGAAAGAAGTGTCACCCATCCCGTTTGTGTTTTCCAAACCGCTCCTGGTTTTGGGACGTTTTTCACGCCGCACCGACGGTTTTCACCACTTCTGGGGTCACGGTCTCAAAACTAGACTCTTTCTCTTGGAGAACATCAGGTACCGGGGCAACCTGGGTGCCTTCAAGGCCAGCTATGGCCTCAGCGGAGGCTGACCCAATGGACGCCATCGAACCAGTGGTCCCAACTGAAGAGTCCGCTGAGAAGGACCACGCTTACCATATTATCCCTCCAAGTCAGCGACTCCACGCCCCTGTTAAGCGACGATTTGACACAACCGATGACGCTACATCGCAAGAGTCCACACCAGCCAAACTGCTCCTCAGCAACTGCGATTCAATGGACGCATCCCAGGCAGAGGGTGACGACGAAGGATTCATTCTGGTCGAACATCGCCGTAAAAGGACAACAGGCATACCCGTGCTGTTCACTCCAACGCAAGAAGGGAGACGATTACAGCAGCTAAACCCGCTCAAGCTAAATGACGAAGTCAGGGCAGCTGCAGGCGCACCCTTCGTACGCCATCGATTTACAGCCAGGGGAGGTCTACTCGTTGACGTAGCAGAGCCGGCGACGGTCAACAGGCTCCTGAAGGTCCGTTGCCTGGGAGAGATCCTAGTTCTGGCCACCATCCCAAAAGCGTATATGCAAAATAATGGGCTGATCAAAGGAGTGCCCGATTGGTACTCAAACTCAGAGCTGACTGAATTCCTCGAACCAGTAGGAGTCATTGCAGCACGGCGCCTATACCAACGCAATGGCAAACCAGACGAAACAGTGCGGCCAACAGATAAAGTGGTGATCACTTTTCGCCCTAACACAGAACGCCCTGCCAAGGTTAATCTTGGCTTCACACGACATGAAGTTACTGACTATGTCGAAGCGCCCCCAAGATGCTTCAACTGCCAAGCTTTGGGCCATGTGGCAAAATACTGCAGTGTCACCGCGATCTGCAAGAGATGTGGAGGAGCACATGCCACCAAGGACTGCAATGGCGAATCACCTGTCAAATGCGCGAACTGCGGCGGAGACCATCCAGCCGATTATGTCAACTGCAAAACTCGACTTCAAGCTCTAGCGAAGAAGAAGAGTTTTATCAGAGGCCCCAAATTTTTCAAAAATGCGGATTGCACAGAAGTGGAACATGATGCACCACCCTTAAATGCCACAAGCCAAGATGAAATAATCACCGCGGAGAGGAATCCAAGGGTTAAGGCTCCGAATGACAATGCAAAAAAGAAGAAAACCAAAGCTGCTGGGACAAAAGAGGGAAAAAAGCAGACCTCTCCCGAGAAAGAACAAGAAGTGGCAGCACATTACTCAAAAAATGCTGATGCCGACACTACCACCACGTCAAAGACTAATACCACAGGAAAGAGATCATACAGTGACATCGTCACTGGAAAAAGACCTTCTCAAAATTCGAAAATTGGGGATTTAGTAAGTCTAATATTTTCTGTTTTACCAAACTTCATTGCCAACCTACCGTCAGGTAATTTCAAGACCATATTACAAGCAATCATGTTTTTCCAACCAGCCATTACAGAAATGACACGAAACTTCGACCTGAGCCATGGTTGACACTTCGAAGTGTCAGCCGCAACCAAAACCAATAAAACGACGAAATATACCGATTCTCATGCAGTGGAACTGTGCCGGGCTGAAAAATCGTCATGCGGAGCTTTCTTTGTACCTAGAACACTTCCCTATTCCGATACTTGCATTAAGTGAGGCGGGTCTCCCCAATGACCGCAGCATTTCTGGGTATTATTGCTACAAAAATCCAACCATGAGCGGTTTTCCTGACGGGAGTGCAGCCCTTTATATTCGAAAAGCTCTTCCACAACACCAGATTGACACGAGCGATTTGTGCACTCAAGATATTGAACTGGTAGCAGCACGTGTCATGTTGACCGGACGGAGTTTGTGTGTGGCATCCATATATGTCCGTGCTGGAAAGAGTGGAATCAAAATTTCTGAAGTCGTAAAAGAAATCTGCCAACGCTGTGAGGACCCAATCTTACTTTGCGGAGATTGGAACGCACACCACAGCCTTTGGGGAGCTAGCAGAGACGATACTCGTGGCCGGGCGTTGGCAAAATGCTTTGAAGAGTGCGACCTCGCTGTTGCAAACGACGGCAGTCCGACCTTTTTTCGTCCTCCTGATACTTATAGCGCCATCGACATCACTGCTCATTCCACAGACCTATGCGTAAATTGGACGAGAAATCCTGATACCATGAACAGCGACCATTATCCGATATTTTTAGATATACATGGATTCCGTGGAACTAAACAGCGTATCCGATATGTTACTCACTGGGATTCATTTCGAACACATATGGAAAAATCATCAGAAGCCATATTACAAGCAGTCTTGACCAGCGCACATCAGGCCACCATCAAGATAAAGCTCCCAGAACACTACCCAGAGCCTGATCTCACGTTGCTCAATCTTTGTGCAGCAAGAAGACAGGCCCAACTAAAACTCCAAAGGAAGTATTCGAGCGCTAACAAAACCGATCTAAACAGAATCAATGCAGCAACAACACGATATGCGAAGAAAACAAAGCGTAAACACTGGGACGATAACTGTGCATCAGCAGATGCAAATAAACCTGGAACCCAAATTTGGCGAATCCTTGATATTTTCATGGGCAAACGAGATCTCCACCTATCACACGCATCGATGGCGTTTCGTTTGGGCACAAGTCTACAGGAGGCCGCAGAACAATTTGCAGGACCAATTTTCTTTGATCGAAAACAAGACAGTCAGGACGTATGACGCTGTGACTACATCGACCCCATTAGATGCTCCCTTCAACATCGAAGAACTACTATCGGCTTTAAAAGAGAGTAAAAGAAAAAGCGCTCCAGGACCGGATGGAATAACAAACCAGATGCTGCAAAACATACCAAATGGACGCCTACAAGAACTTCTCAAGTTTTTTAACTATATATGGGAAACAAATGATATACCAGAAGATTGGAAAACAGCTTGGGTCATTCCAATCCACAAGCCTGGTAAACCACGCGACGCACCATCGTCATACCGACCCATCTCACTTACATCTTGTGTTATGAAGCTCATGGAAAGAATGATACACGCTCGACTCACCTGGTGGCTTGAAACGAATCACTTATTACCACACGAGATGACAGGGTTCAGGCGTGGGCTTTCTTCTCAAGATGGTATCGTAGATCTATTAAGTTCAATTGAAGAGAATCACCACGACAACAAATCGACATTAGCGGTATTTTTTGACATTAAAAAGGCATATGATAACGTTGATCCAGCAGTTGTTCTTGAAAGGTTGACAGCCATCGGCATCACGGGAAAAGTCCAGGCGTTTGTACAAGGCATCCTCACCAATCGAACGTTCAAAGTCAAACTAGGCGCGTCGTTTAGTACATCTCGCAACTGTGCTCATGGACTACCACAAGGAAGCGTACTCTCGCCAATCCTTTTTAACATCGTTTTGGCCAGGTTACCAACATCCCTCCCAAAGTACACTCTCCCCATCAATATATCACTATACGCAGATGACATTTGCATATGGGTCTCAGCACATCGACATCATGGTCTTCGAAACGCCGCCCAAGCAGCCATTACGGGAGCGAGCAATTATCTACTTGATTGTGGTCTGCAGTTCTCACAAGAGAAAACTGCGTTCATACTTTTTCCTGGGAAGAACCGGCGAAGCACGAAAATTACTTTGACTATTTATAACGTCCCCCTGCGCCGTGTTCGACAGCACAAATTCTTGGGAATCACACTGAACTCCCGCCTCAACTGGCATGCGCAAGCCACTAACGTAATAAAATCAACGCTGACAGCAAGAAATGCCATTCGTAGAGTGGCAGGACAATCATGGGGAAACTCGCCAAGCTCTATGATACGTCTCCATTCATCCCTTGTTGTCAGTCGTATTCTATATTCATTACCTTCATTAGATTATCGCCAACAGACTCTCAATCTCTAGAGCGCATACATCGACAAGGCCTACGCACTTGCCTAGGAGTGCCAAGATCAACGAGGAACGAAAATGTATATCGAGAAGCCCGAGCTCTGACTTTACCACTTATGGCTACCAAATGCCTTCTTTCTCAACAAATTCGTTTGTCTACTACGTCTGCAGGAAGGAGCCTCCTACGCCGACTTCGAACCAGGCAACACTCGCGCTTTTTTATTTCTACGCAAACTCTTCAACACCTTGGATGGACACCAGAGTTACTGCAAGACAAAGACAACTCTATATCAACTCCCCCCTGGAACGTTTACTGCCCGAAATGTAAGTGCCGCATTCCCGGTATACACAACAAGTTCAGCGCCAACTCAACTGTCATAAAACTAAAAACTAATGAATACATTTCGAGAAGATACGCCAACCACCTGGAGGTGTACACGGACGGATCAGTAAATCGAAGTCGAAGAAGTAGCACTTCCGCCTACTATGCACCTACTTTACAGCTCGAATGGAGTGGGCGACTAGATGAGTTTGTGTCATCAACAACAGCTGAAATGCATGCAATCCTAGAAGCCCTTTATATGATAAAAAACTTAACACCACAGGCAGTTATTGTCCTAACGGATTCTCGTGCTGCACTTCAACAGCTCCAAAGGCCTCGACAAATATCACAAGTAGCAATGGCGGCCAGATCAATTTCAAGATCACTAGAAGAAGATGGTTTCGAAATCTCATTTCAGTGGGTACCAGCTCATGTCGGATTACATGGAAACGAAAAGGCAGACCAACTTGCCTCGAACGCACACAATCTTCCTATTAGCATCAAGACGCAAGATGATCCTAGAAAATATTATCAAATTATAAATGAACACATATGTGATTTATCAATAACGCTCTCTTCCCCTATACAACCGTGTCTAACAGGAAGTCTTCGACGAGCAGAAGCCACACTTCTCTTCCGCCTACGTACAGGAAGTGCGCGTACAGGAAAATTACTTCACCGCTGGAAAAAACGCGATACAGACACCTGTAACGTATGTGGTGTTACCGAAGATATTAACCATATCCTAGAAGACTGCCAGAAATTTGAAAAAGAAAGGAAAAATCTCGCATCAGAGTTAAAAAGACATCACTTCGTCGTGGAAGACATTTCAAGCATTATTTTCCCTTCTGGTACCCGTGCTCGCAGGAAATTACTTCAAAGGATATTCCTGACCTTCCTTCAAGCCACTGGGCTACAATGTCAACTATAAGAAGCAGAGTAATTTTCTAAAGTTATGAACATACGAAAGTGCTTTCGTGATGAATAACTCTACACCTCTCACCTTTCTCTTTATTCTTCTCTTTCTTTGCGCTCTTCATCTATTCTTTTAAATTTTTTTTTTCCTTTCTCGGAGCGAACAATGTCAGCTTATCGGCTAGACTAACCCGCTCCGAATTTCATTATTATTTTAATAAAACGATTTTCTCTCTCTCTCTCTGAACCGGCCTTAAAGGGGCTATGCAACAGTTTTTGTACTTCGCGCAAATACCGCTTAGAACGGATCCCTGACGTTAATGAACTATGAAACACGCGTTCGTTTTTCACCCCACGCTATAGAAGTCCCAGAAAAAAATTTAAAGAAAAACGGACAGCGTTTACTCCCTCAACTCGCATCCAGAACAAGCGGCCACGTGATCTGGAGCCGATTATATGCCGCCAATGTTGATCATAGCCACGCGCTGGGGTTGGCAAAGCACAGGACACGCGCTGAGTTCCAGACATTTTTATGGCTCGGCTATTGTCGTCGTTGCAGCGATTGGACACGGGCCACTACCCGAATGCTTCTCGAGCTAGTAATTATCACGAGCCCAATATCGAGTGCCCACGCAATGCTCGGGTCCAATCTATGAACCGCATTCAAATATCGTCATTGGGGTGTACTGCGATCCCCACGTTACGTCATCAAATTTTGCAAAGGAGAGCTTGAATGAAAATGATCGCTTTCGTCCTTGAAATTACACCGCAACAAAGGAGTTTCTTGGCCAGTGGCGTTGCATGTGAGTATCCTTGAGTCCCACTAGTGCTAGTAAGCTCGTGTAAAGTGAAAAACATTCAAATTGAATATCGTTGCACCGCTCCTTTAAAGGGCCTCTGACACGCCAAAAAAAATATTTTTTTTTTCATGCTAAACGTTGAAATGGCATATCAGGACATTACAAAAAAATTGTTTCACTATAGAGTTGCGTAGTTTTTTTATAAAAAATAGAAATACGAGGCCCAATTCAAAGTTCCCGCCGTGCACTGTGACGTAACAGTGTACCGCAAGGTGTCGGGGCAGTCAGAAGGGAGGCATCGCCGGAAGTCACGTGAGTTGTATCTCTCCTCGTGCTTACCGCGAGCGCGTGTAATATTTTTTTTAATATTTTTGTTATTCTCCGCACCTCCACGAGCGATCCAAGCAGACAAGGTTTCTTTTATTTGCTTTTCATCGCTTAATGTTGCTGTAAAGGTAGAAGAAGCGGAGTCAGTGAATCGACGTGATCAACTACAATGCCTAAAAGGTACTGTGTGAGGGACTGTCCCGGTATTTCAGCAACTGAAGAAGAGATCACACTGCATGCATTTCTGAGAGACATACATCGGCCGCATGAGCACCCAGTAAACAAGTTCTACTCATGTTCTGGACAAAATACGTACTTTGTGCTCGACGTTTACTTGTACTTGGTACACTCACCAGTTCGTATTCTTTAGACGGCAGGCATCTACAGCCTGGAGAGTATCCGATGATTCAACGACCTCGGTGTTTCAACCTTCAGCAATGCGATCGGGCGTGTCGTATGCTAGCAATCCTAATTTCTGCGAGCGTTCTAAATTTTTTTTTCAAAACTTGATAGCTTGTTTTGCGCCCAGTATAGCCCTGTGTCATCGGACTGACGGCATGCACTCGTACACTGGCTTGTACTCGCAACGCTTTCATCATTGACCTCTATCGCGTCGATCCACTGACTCTTCGTCCTCAAGTTTTACAGCACGCAAACTAACCAACGGTGCAGGGATAAAGAGCTAGTGGAACTGAAACTTCGTTTTCTACGATCGCTCGTACGAAGAGCAGAATAATAAAAAGAAAAAAAGTCTTAGGCACGGTCGCGGAGAGCACGAGGAGTGAAACTCACGCGACTTCCGGTTAACCCACTTTTAGTGACGTAGCTCGATGCCTCCTTTCTGACCGCCCCGACACCTTGCGGTACCCTGTTACGTCACAGTGCACGGCGGGAACTTTGAATTGGGCCTCGTATTTCTATTTTTTATAAAAAAAACTACGCAACTCTATAGTGAAACAACTTTTTTGTAATGTCCTGATATGCCATTTCAAAGTTTAGCATGAAAAAAAAATATTTTTTTTGGCGTGTCAGAGGCCCTTTAACACCTGCGACGCTGCCGAACGGCACGGGCCAAGAACGCGCGCTCTGTTGCGCGCGCTCTGTTTGTTTGTTTGTTTTCTCTTTTCTCTCTTTTTCTGCTTCGAGAATTAAAACAGCTTGCAATGTGACTACGACTCGGCTGGTTTCTGCTTAGGCCGCCTCCACTGTTTTGGCGACGAGGGTGCTGAACCTGCAGGCACTCTCACTCACGGAGGCCACGTATGCGTCGTTCGGCATACGCTCTCGCCGGGGGGTACCTGGCTTCGCGACGACGTCTGCTTCCGGCGAATTCCGGGCTCACCAGGGAACCTCGGCTGCTGCTTCTCGGTGACCGCGCGTTCGATTTCGAACGTCTTTCTGGATTGCTGAGGCGCCATCTTCCCCGCAAGCATGGCTGACTGTGACAGGCCACCACCAAGCTTTCTGGACAAGGCCGGTACGCCGCCGATACCGTGGAAATCCTGGCTCCAGATGTTCGAAAGGTACATCTTGGCTACTGGCGCTCAGGAATATTCAGCCGAACGACGACAAGCGAAGCTCCTCAACTGCTTGGGCGTCGAAGGACAGCGCGTCTACGACTCCCTACCAGCTCCTGTCGGAATGGCGCAAGCAACGTCACCGGCAGGAAATGGTCAGCAAGTTCGACAAGCGTCTCGCGACGTGTACAGCGAAACCGTCAGGGCCCTCGAGGCAGAATTTTCACAGTCCATCAACGAGACCCTGCGACAACTTCGATTCCAGATGAGGAAGCAACAAGAAGGAGAAACCCTGTGCGAAATTCTCTAAGCCCTCCAAGCATTAGCCGCGCTGGCGAACTTCGGCACCGACACGGAGGTCGCCATTCGACGCCAGTTTATGGTGGGGACAGCACCCACAGATATCCAAGAACGCCTGTTTCTAGATGCCGCGCTTCCGTTCAGCGTCGCCTTGCAGAGAGTGATCAATATGGAACGCGCGCGCCGTGAAGTTCGAGTGTGGGCCAATGCGACCACGGCCGCGCCGTCAATGGCGTCGGGAAAGGACGTGACCTGCCACGTGACCGCACGTGACAGAGCGTGAAAGAAACATGGCGGTCGTCTGCATTGAGTCAAGGAGGTTATAATGGGCAGGAGGTGGCGTCCCTATCCCCAATGCATGGAGCGAAGTGTAACGGAAGTAGGCGTGGCCACGAGCCTGCGACGAGCATTTCTTGACCAATGGGAAGCCTAGTGAGTGGGCGCCGCCATTAATTTCGGTGCAAACAACCGCGTTGCGATGACATTTCCGTGGCAACGCGATTGTGTGCACCGAAAGTAATGGCGGCACCCACTGTTATTTGAAACAGCTAGCGCTTAACGGGAGACCCTTAAACCGGTATGGTCGGAATTGGATGAGATTATTATAAACGAACGCCTGGTTGCTCAGCAGAAAGTAAGTGACTAGAGTTGAGACGCTCTAGACGACGCACCGACTGAATCGGTGTCGAACAGGCGAGATTTCGAGCCCAACACTTGCCTGACCAGTAGGACTAGGAAGTCGGCGTGTAGCGGACGCTCTCGACACCGCGCGACCGCGCCTGGAGCGTCGTCTCGAACGAGTCGTCGTAGCGCGGCTTGGGAAAGCGATCGCGAGTCAGTCATCGTAGGCACGAACGCTGAGAAGGGCATCGCGGGTTGAGAAAGCCGTACAAATTCTGCTTCGAGAAGATGTTGGTTTCACTCCGCCGTGATGAGTATTCGGGTTCGCATCGAAACATCTTTTGGTGCGCCGATCGAATCGAAAGCCAGCCGCGACAGCGAGCAGACGAAGCAGACCGCAGGCACGGAGCAGACGTAGCCTAAGCCTAACGACCGAGCGGAGAGCAGACGATGGGAGCATGGTTGAATTTAGTTTGGATGAGAGAGCGTCGGTGCGCGGGGCAGTCTGGGATTGGGTTGTTCTTCCGGCGTCGCTGGGTATGACGTCATGCCGGGTCCTGCCCTATTTAAACGTCCTTGGCATTGAGTCAACCAACGTGCCATGAACCTCCACCGATGACGTCATCCGCGCACGAGCCGTGGCGCTCGCGCCGTGAGTCACCTGCGCTATCACCGACGCGGCTTTCCTCAGGCCGGTCAGGGAACGCACGCGCTCCCAGCTCGTCTGCCCAAAGAAGATGCGTAACCTGCGGTCGCAGCGGAGACGTCGCTTTCGACCGTGGCAGAGCCGTATATTAGGAGAGTTTGGACAATAGGCGGAGCAAAGGCCGCCGCCAGCGCCGAAAACTCCCCCCGCGGTTAGAGCGTAAACTAAAGGTACGAACAGCGTCGACCAATCAGAAGACCGCGACGTCACAATATTGCAAACGACATTTAAAGCGTGAAATAGAAGCGTTCAATCTCGGCCTCTCTACTCCATCCAAGAAACGTCTGCAGTAAAGACAAAGGTACAGGCGCGTGAGCCTAGCTCAGCGAAATGCTTTTGTTTGTACGAGAACTCGCGCACAGGAGGCACTTTTCAAAGCCACGCGCTCGTGCCCATGACTTTGTCTGCACTGCTGATGTTTGTGCAGATGGAGTATCGGCGACAGTTTGCTCTGGGCCGGCTTGCTAGAAGAGCGTCTAAGCTGAGACTGGTTGAAACAAAACAGTCTTGAGACGCGGAGTCCCGCTCGGCTAGTGCGCTGGCTTTGGCAGTGCTTTCTTTCCCCGTCTCAACTGAGACGCTGTTTCTAGCAAGTCGGCCCCGGTTTAGGGCGCACGTTCGTTTATTCTACACTTGAATATTGGCGTGACGAAAACCTCACATGCCCAAAGTTTTCAGTCACCGAGAGCTAAACCTTTTCACTCTAGCGACGCTAAAACGGCTTAAATTAGTCGTGTCACAAATTTAGAGCACACGACCACCGCTAGGGGCTGTTTCGCGGCCTGTGGTTGGCCCCGAGAGGCTCGCCTATTCAAACCAATGTATGGCCAAACTCTCTCAATAAACGGATCTGGACCGTGGCAATCACCAGCGCAGCTCTGTACGGTCGGAATTTCGTCGTTCGGAGCGTTTCAAATCCCCACGGTGGCAACCAAATCCACCTTGCAATGGCTACGGCAGAACCTGTGCCAACTGCGGTTACGATCAGGAACGCTGCAAGGGCTATGGTGTCTGCCCAGCCAGAGGTGGGCACTGCGCCAAGTGTGGCCGTCGGAGGCATTTTTCACGCGTTTGTAGATGTGTTAAGGCTGAACTCCATGGGACGAATTATGTGACGAATAACTGGCGAACGCCGCCCGACGGCACGCTCGCTTTGCGCGCGACGTAGCAGCCACTGTGTTGATTCCACGCGCAGAGCAAACGCCGCCGGGCGGCGTTCGCCAGTTATTCGTCACATAATTCGTCCCATGGAGTTCAGCCTTTAAACGATCTCTCAAACGCCGCCCGAATGATGAGGTTGAGGAGATTGTCTCCTTTGTCGCTGCAGAAGACGAGTCATCCCTGACAAATCCGCAAACAAGGCTCTTGGCGAAGCGATCTAGGTCTGAGGTAGAGATCGATTCTGCTGCCCGTGGGCAAGACGAGCAAGCATACCACTGCGCCATCACGCTCGTGAACTCTTTTTCGAAGTGGCTGCGACAGCGAGTGCAATAGAGGCAACTTAAAAAGGAGCCAGTCGACCGGCGTCAAGAGGCAAAGTCACCCAGATTCAGGGTTGGAGACTGGGTTATAGTGAAGAAACCCAGAAATGTACCCGAGGGAGAGCCGAACCTTCGTCCACCTTTACAGATTGTGAAGTGTGTTGGTCTATGCACATTCCGGTTGGAGAATGGTCGAGTGTGGAATGCCTGGAAACTCGAAGGTGCTCCCGAGGTACCCCTTGAAAGTCATCAACAGAGGATACCGGCTGCTGTTCAAAGGGACTAGCCCGTGAGCCACGCTGCTACTCAGGGTGACGCGTTCCACAGGCATCATAACTGGCAGCCACAAGAGTAAAGTTCGGCCATGGAGCAGCTGCCTCGATCGCGGACGCCTGAGTTCAGACCCGCCTCAGACACACCACCAGGAAGGGGGACTTCAACTGCTCAGTTCCCTGTGCAAGTGTTTCCAAGGCGCACGGAGCGCAACCGTTTACCACCTGTGCGGTACGGAGACAATGTTGCATGAAGAACTGGGTGGACTATTTCCTTTTTGTCTTACTGACTCGTGGTGAACTATGTGCGTGTTTCTCTTTAAAGCGTACTAAATATGCCCATTTTTGTTTCTGTTGTAACCGGGCGCATAGTGTATAGTGCCCATGAACTCGTGATTTGACGGAAGTCCTATTTTTATTTTAGGAACTTCGACTTTTCTTTGTCGGGATTGTCTATGTTAAAAAAATTATTTTATGGGGTTCATGTTTACGGAAATGATGTAAAAGCGCAGGGCGAAATGTTATGCTTGTCCTTCACTGGTTCAGGCCACATCTGTTGCATGTACTCGCCGCGAACCAAAAATGCTATATTACCATTTGAATCGGCGCACTCTAAATTAGTCAAGCGGGGTATCGCCAACCTATGCCTCCGCTCGGCCTTACAAAAGTCCTGTGCCCACGCCGTACGCGAGAGCTTCGACCTTCAGATATATCACCTGGCACTTTTGGGTTTCCCTCCTTTTTGGTGAGAGGAGTTGCCGAATCTCTGCTGCAACCTTAGATGGAGCAGCTGGTACAATCGGACCTGCATCCGCTGAGGCGGCTGCTAAAGCACCCGCTGAGGTGGATCCATATCAGCTCCTAAACTTCCTAGAACGTGGGATGGTAAGTTGATTTGGTAATTTTTTTGCTTTACAGGAGATACCTCTGGATAAAAAGCATTTCTATGCTTGCACAATGTCTTCATTATGAAAAGGCCTTGACATTTATCATTGACCATGTAGATCTCGATAAATGTTGCTCAAATGAGATCTCTCTTTCAGTACCATCGCCACAAATTATTGTTTTTTGGTGTCGCATCACTTTACCAGCAGTGCTGTAAGAACCAAGTTTATAATGTCTTGAAAAACATATTTAAGCCGACATCTCTTTGTAGAAAGTTTAGACCTGCATCTCTAATATTCTGCTCAACATTTTGAGTGCATAGGGCAGAAAGACATGGAGCATAATATTCCCCATTAATTACCTTTGGCCCATGCAATAAACCCTTTTCAGAAGTGTGTGCATGTCCAAGGCCGCCGTTTCATCAACGCGGATCCCGAGTACGCGTTGGAAACAAGCGCCGCGTCAGTGATTGGCGTGGATAGACGTGTGTGCAACGTCAGCGTTCCACGTGGACTTCGATCCAATCACAGCTTTCGTGTCCAAGAAATACCGACCGTCAATGTTGCTTGGTTAGGTTTTGAAAATGGTCTATTCTTCCTGTGTTCACCAGGTACATGGGAATGAAACTCCAGCAATCTTGGAGCATAAAGTGGCTTCTTTTCTTTTAAGGCGTTAGTTTTATAGTCCCAGCCACGCTCGAGGTTGCATATCAGTGGGCGCATCTTCTCATGTTCTCTATCCATTACGCCGACCGAAAAGTTCAGGGGGCGGGGAGGGGAGGGGAGGGAGATTATGGAACACCATCTAAGGAGCTGCGCTAGTAGGCAAAGAGGGCTGGAAAGGGAAGAGCGAAATCACAAGGCATACGGTCAGCCAGTGAATGCACTGTCAGGTTTTTCTGAGCCGGTCAAATAATCTTTTCCAGCGGCCGACGCTACAAGAGGGCTTGCCACCCAGTACCCCTTGCAGTTCGACAGCGGCAGAATCAGGAGACCTAACAAAAGAGCTTGATGGCTCGAGCAGCGTAGTACTGTTGTATGGGCGCCTCCCAGGACGTTTGAAAATGATTCGAATAAGAATGAGGTTAAACTAACGAAAGCTTACTTTAATCAATATGCACAAAGCAGCATTTCATGAAAAGAAGATCTCACCACCAAATACATCGGTTTCGCCTCCTCTTTTAATTTTTTATAGGTGTATTTCTACGACCGTTGATGTCAAGGTGACATGGAAAGCCTGGTGTGACAACATAGTGAACCAGGACATAAGGCCAAGCGTTGCTGTGAAGAACCTGGCCATTGCTCTGTGGGGGTCCAGTGTCCTTCTGCAGAGGACTGTGACCGAAGTGGCGCTGAATGCCAGTCTTAACAAGGACAGCAGGCTTCCTCTGACACCCAAGAAAGTGGCATTCCTAAGTGGCGAGTGCAAATTATCTCACGTAAATGTAACCTAAGCAGTTATTTGAAAAATCTTCTCAATCAATGCATTATCTTGGCAGCTAGTTGGTATTTCACTGGGAGTTCACAATGTTTCGGTGGTCTTGGGATGGACCGCATAACACTGACGGGATTGAGCACACAGGTGTAACATAATGGTGGAAGCTTTCAGTAAAATTATAGGAAGATTAGGTAACCTCAGTAAAACACAAAAGCAATAGTTTTTTATACTTTACGTGCAAACACCAGATTTTTTTTTTGTACCACTGGCCATTATTTAGGCTATATGAAGTAAGCAATGCGTAGGGCATTTCCTTTTTATTCCAATCATTTGCAGTTGCAATACATGCCACAGTGGCCCTGAATAATATCTGATGTCTTCACCAAAAAAAAAAAGGCTCTGCAAAATTTTCTTCTCAAGAGAATTGTTGCACTTTGCAACAATTCTCTTTCTTCTTTTTGACTCAAGGGGGTTTATGTCCTGATCTTTGAAATGCTGAAGCCACCGCTTTGAGGCATGCCTTTGTAATAACTCATAGCACAATATGCCCATTTATCTGGTCACTTCGATGTGCCTATGGAAAATGTGAACTCCCATTTGGTATTGTGCAAAATTACAGTAGCTCAAGTACTTGTCATGCAGTGGCAAACAAAACCGGGCACTTGGTGGATATCGCTAATGCCTCGCTTGTAATGCCCATCTAGGAACCTTGACAGATAGTGTTGGTGAGTGTCCCGCCTCCGGCCACGACGAGAGAAGAGGGGAAGGAGGAACTCCCCTCTTCCCGGGAATGCCTTTTGTGTGTCGCAGAAGTCGCTATTGCCCCCCTACAAGATTATGGAAGATTAACCCGTCACTCAAAATTCGTACAAAAGCAGCAGCTTCGGTGGCTGGAACGACTACGACATCATCTCGACGTCAGCCTCGCCGTAGCTTTGCTCGTCCTGAGACGACCTACGTCACGATTGCGTTGGATGTCACGTGGTCTCCGCTGGGCCTTCTCCGAGTGCTTGCCAGAGTGGGCCGTTTATAACGAGAAATACAGCCACCAGGCTCAAAATACAAACGTGCGATTGTCATTTACAGACATTGTGGATCATATTCAACCTATTTTTGAACACGATGGGAATATTTCAAATTTCGTTGAAGTATCCCTTTAAGGGTATAACCAGCACCTTTTTTATGAATTTTGGTTGTGGAAAATGTTGACGTGGTGACGGTATCTTTCATGAGCCCAATACTTGTCAAAACCAGGAACTGGACGTCAAAAGCTTTCAAATGGCGATGATTGCTAATTGCTATGCAGTCAAACCTACTTATATCGAACTCGCAAAAAACTGTCCACCAGTTCAATATAGCCAGTAATTCTACATGAAAGCTTGAATGAATCTGACAACAAACACGACATATTTAGAAAAGTTGTTTACTCTCGAAGGAGCGTCTGTACGTCATAAGGGACGCTCCACGTGGCTATTCAGTGGCCGCTTCTTCGTTTTTCAAGGTCTCACCGGCTCATCCTCTCCCCACTTCCGGGCTGATGACGCGGTTGCCCTCTCTACAAGCTGGCTTTCCCCCAATGGATCGCCCTGGTTGGGGAAAAGCCAGCTTGCAGAGCTAAACGGCGCTCTTGGCAGTTCGATCTATCGGGAGACGCTGCAATTTTCGTTCAATGTTACCACAATTTTCGCTATGCATTTTATTGCAGCTACTAGTCTGTTCACAAAGAGTTTGATACAAGGGATAGTTCGATATAATCGGGTTTGACATCATACAGAATGTGCCATTTTAATTCGAACATAATTTAAAAAAGGGGGCGAGAGTTACGTGGGTGCCTTTTTCACTGTGTGTTTGTGGGGCTTGGCGGACATAAATAAGGAGATAACCGTCACAATATGTTGACTAATTAACCAAGATTTGTTAATTAACTTTTTAATTATTGATTTTATAGGGCATGTCGCAATTGCAATTTTCAAGTGTGTCATTTTAAAGGCTATTCCAAATGAAATGTTCATGAAAGTGATGTGGCGTATGATCTAAATGAACATTTGTTTAAGCCTTACCTCTACAAGCTGTGCTCCTTTAAATATTTCGTCATTGCATATTTTTCAGAATGCCTAGGGATGAAGCACCGTGGCCAAAAACACCATGTGGATGTCATTGCTGTAATGTCGACGACAGCAAACGTGAACCACATACTGGGAGAAAAAATAAACGACTGGCGAAAGCAAGAGAAACGAAAGAGCCAAGCAGTAAATAAAGATAGAACCAGCCGGTTCTTGGCAGTGGTCTGCAGTGAAATACGGTGTCAAGCATGCATCCCCCACAGGTACCCACACAGATTGCCCACAGAGCATGGGGTTATGAAACCCTATGGGTTACCCACACGGCTCCCACAGGACTTTGGTCCTACACAGCTCCTATAGGATCTCTGCAGGACCCACACAGCTCCCGTAGACCCACACAGACTGTGCGGGGACCCATGGGGACCTATACACCCACACAAACCCTGTGGGGACCCGCACACCCAAACAAACTATGCGGGGACCCATTGGGACCCGAACACCCACAGAGTTTCTGTGGGACCCACACGGTTTCATAACCCCATGGGTCTGCGGGTATTTTGAGCGGGGATGCATGCATTTTAAGGTTATGATTAAATTGCAATTAAATGTAAAGGTGCCAGCGAGCCACTGAAAATGGAGAGGTCCCGGGTTCGATACCCGGACCAGGCGGATTTTTTCGGTCGCGCACCAATCACCTAGCTGTGTTTGGAGATTTGTGTTTGCCCCTTGTCCCTCTTGTTCCCCTTCTCCAGGGATTATTTTCGTCATTCTTGTCTAGCTCGCTCGCACCTTTGTATTTAATTGCAATTTAATCATAACCTTAAAATTCAAGCCTTTCACCCTTGTTCGTGTTAGACTGGTGGTGGCTGATAAAACCCGTTTGCTCTACTGACGTCTAACCCCTGGTTAGCTCAGTTGGTAGAGCGTTCCACTGGAAATGGAGAGGTCCCGGGTTCGATACCCGGACCGGGCGGATTTTTTCGGTCGCGCACCAGTCACCAAGCTGTGTTTGGAGATTTGTGTTTGTCCTTTGTCCCGCTTGTTCCCCTTCTCCAGGGATTATTTTCGTCATTCTTGTCTAGCTCGCTCGCACCTTTGCATTTAATTGCAATTTAATCATAACCTTAAAATGCAAGCCTTTCACCCTTTTTGGTGTTAGACTGGTGCGGCTGATAAAACCCGTTTGCTCTAGTGACGTCTAAAGGCCGGTTCAGACACTTGCGTTTGAATGCGTTTGACTGCGTTGCGTCGAGAACCGAAAGCGAGTCACCGGCACATCTGTGCTTCGTATGAAGCGTGGAATCCAATTCAAGGAATCTTCTTGGCACGCGATATAAGCAGCAGGGATGTCCAGGTTTCTCGGAGCCACAACGCAGTCAAACGCAACTGTCTGAACCAGGCTTAACCCCTGGTTAGCTCAGTTGGTAGAGCGCTCCACTGGAAATGGAGAGGTCCCGGGTTCGATACCAACCAGGCGGATTTTTTCGGTCGCGCACCAGTCACCTAGTTGTGTTTGGAGATGTGTGTTTGTCCCTTGTCCCTCTTCTTCGCCTTCACCAGGGATTAGTTTCGTCATTCTTGTCCAGCTCGCTCGCACCTCTGCATTTAATTGCAATTTAATCATAACCTTAAAATGCAAGCCTTTCACCCTTGTTGGTGTTAGACTGGTGGCGGTTGATAAAACCCGTTTGCTCTACTGACGTCTAACCCCTGGTTAGCTTGGTTGGTAGAGCGCTCCACTGGGAATGGAGAGGTCCCGGGTTCGATACCCGGACCAGGCGGATTTTTTCGGTCGCGCACCAGTCACCTGGCTGTGTTTGGAGATTTGTGTTTGTCCTTTGTCCCTCTTGCTCCCCTTCTCCAGTGATTATTTTCGTCATTCTTGTCCAGCTCGCTCGCACCTTTGCATTTAATTGCAATGTAATCATAACCTTAAAATGCAAGCCTTTCACCCTTGTTGGTGTTAGACTGGTGGCGGGTGATAAAACCTGTTTGCTCTACTGACACCTAACCTCTGGTTAGCTCGGTTGGTAGAGTGCTCCCCTGAAAATGGAGAGGTCCCGGGTTCGATACCTGGACCAGGCGGATTTTTTTAACCGCGCACCAGTCACCTAGCTGTGTTTGGAGATTTGTGTTTGTCCTTTGTCCCTCTTGTTCCCCTTCTCCAGTGATTATTTTCGTCATTCTTGTCCAGCTCGCTTGCACATCTGCATTTAATTGCAATTTAATCATAACCTTAAAATGCAAGCCTTTCACCCTTGTTGGTGTTACACTGGTGGCGGCTGATAAAACCCGTTTGCTCTAGTGACGTCTAACCCCTGGTTAGCCCAGTTGGTAGAGAGCTCCACTGGAAATGGAGAGGTCCCGGGTTCGATACCCGGACCAGGCGGATTTTTTCAGTCGCGCACCGATCACCTAGTTGCGTTTGGAGATTTGTGTTTGACCTTTGTCCTTCTTGTTCCCCAGGGATTATTTTCGTTATTCTTGTCAGCTCGCTCGCACCTTTGCATTTAATTGCAATTAAATCATAATTGCATAATAAGTCCAGTTTTATCCCACATAATAAATAAGATGATGGAGTCCGGTGATTTCCCCGATGAATTAAAGATAGCTAAAGTAATCCCTGTATACAAAGGTGGGGGAGAAACCAAAATTAATAATTATGGGCCAATATCAGTCCTACCGGTATTCTTAAAGATTTTCGAGTGTGTCGTCATGATAGGCTCAGTAATTTTTTTCAAAAATACAATATCATAACTTAGGCTCAATATGGATTTCAAAAGGGGAAGTCTGCAGAACTAGCACTAATCAACATAAAAAATAATTGAGAATATTGAAAGCAAAGTCATCACACTTGGTTTATTCTTAGATCTGAGAAAAGCATTGGATACCGTACGCCATGATATTTTACTTAAAAAGCTTGAAATAAACAGAGTAGGCAGTGTAGCCTTACAATTAATTAAAACTTATCTGTCAAATCGATACCAATGCGTATGCATAAATGATCAGTCATCTCGCAAGATGAAAATTCACCATGGCGTTCCCCAAGGTTCTATTTTAGGACCCCTGCTATTCCTTGTATATATAAATGATGTAACTGAAATGCCTGGCTGCCAGGAACTAATAATGTACGCCGACGACACAAACGTTTTCTTTTCTGGTGTAACAAAAAAAAGTGTAGAGACACTATAATGAAGATCTGTTGAAGCTATCCAAATGGTTAGAACTCAATCGCCTATATTTAAGTACAAATAAAACAAAGTATGCAATTTTGAAGCCGGTAAATGAACAAGATGATAGCACTGCCAAGATAATATTTGAATTCACGGTACTGGAGCAAGTGACAGATCAAAAATTCTTGGGTGTTTGGTTCGGTGAGGACCTTTCATGGAACACACATATCAATAAACTCAAAAGCTGACTTATCCCGAGTGACAGGGTGTATTTTTAAAATACAACATTTGCTGCCTACTAGGCTTAAATATATTTTGTACAACTCCCTTTTTTACTCTCAAATGAGCTATGGGAATATGGTCTGGGGAACAACGACAGGTACAAACTACAATAAGTTGATCCTACTACAGAAAATATTACGTATATGCGAAAATTATAAAGGGGATAAAAGGAATCTACGCCCACAGCCACTCTTTATCAAATATAACATGCTGAAGGCAGACCACATCTATTATTTCAAACTATTGCAATGGATACAAATAAACAAACTTTACTCCGCACCAACAAATAGTTTGAATCCACACACATTACGAGATCCAAAGCGAAAGATGCCAGCCATAAGGACGAACTACGGTCGCGGCAAGCCTTAACTTATCAGATAACTAGAACTTTAAACAGAACAGATATAGACATAGATTTTGATAAAGCGTTATATACTTCCAAAAAACATTGCAGAAAGATGCTGGTGTGAAATGACATTAATTTTCAAT
This sequence comes from Ixodes persulcatus, assembly GCA_013358835.2. Lineage (NCBI taxonomy): Eukaryota > Metazoa > Arthropoda > Arachnida > Ixodida > Ixodidae > Ixodes > Ixodes persulcatus. The sequence goes on along the minus strand of JABSTQ010010693.1, from coordinate 28,852 downwards.
TGTATAATGTGCTCTCCAGTTTAGGATGTGTCAACCATATAGCTTATTCGAACTAATGTCCTTTTCGTAAACTGTTCATTTTGGTCATTTTTTTCTGGTAAAATATACATTTTTTTAAAAAAAGTGATGCATAGAGAGCTCGATCACAAAGATTTTGTGCATTTTGTTATATCTCGTAACAGTGGCGTGACTGATGTTCTCTATGTCTGGTGGTGCTCCATATTTGTTCCATAGTTGTTCCAGAGCTATTTCATATTTGTTCCATAGTTGTTTTATATTTTTTCAATAGTTGTTCCTTATTTTGTAGACTGTATATATTGTGTTGATTGACTGTAAAAGGGGGGGGGTGGGGGGGGGGAGCACAGGCTGCGTCAGGCACCATGCCTTTATCTCTGCCCCCCCCCCCCCCCCCCAACGCGGAAAAGATCCGAAAACAAAATAAAGGAAAAAAATCTATGACGGGCATTACGTAGCCACTGATATAACCTATCTTGACCAAAAACAAAATGCTGTTTGGTTGGCGCGTGTGTGGTGTCTATTTTGTCTGATAAAGATCTTCGTTTTCTTCCTTCCTTTTTTGTGTATTAAACTACCAGCAGTTAGTGTAGTGCTGTCCTGTCATGTGTGTTTCTTTACCCTTGTCCAAGTTTTCTGCCGCAGTTCCTTCCCAAGATGTTCACTTCCAACCAACTAACCCAATACGTTACATTATTGCTTATATTTATAGCGCAAATGCGTTTTGGGAGCGGCCAGTTACATAGTGTCGCTTCTTTAATTCTTTTTCTTTTCCGTTTTGCTGTTATAGAAGAATGTCTATCTCACCCAACATACTAGCATTTAGAAGGCTAAGTTTGAATATATGATATGCAATGCTTTCCTTTCAACTTTAGTGTCAAAGCTCTGTTAATTATTTTTTTGGGGGGCAACTACATTTGTGTTAAAACATGTTAAAGATGTTAAAACATCTTTTTTTTGTATAGCATAAATTAATGAAAGAGAGCTTTTCTTGACTTCTGCATTCTCAGTCAAAACTTATAGACCAATAAATGTCTGAACTGAATTCATCTAGTGAGCACGCATCATGTGAAAATAAACACGAAGACTAGCAAGATAAATGGAAAAACTTCAACTGGTGTCTTTATTAAAGAGCCATTCCACTTCGAGAACTTTGCTTCCTCTGACATGTCACACAGGTCACACAGTGTTCTTACTCTTTTTCTTCTTTCTTCATCAGTTTCGTTTTTTTCCTTGGAATCGGAAGGTCCCAATCTACGAATAGAGGGGCGTCGCTCGGCGTCCGAAACAAGGAGTGTTTCTCTTTGCATGTGTTGTAACCCATGTTGCACCCAGGCACAAAACAGCACCGCGCCGTCTTTTTCTTTGCCATATTTCGCATCATTGTGTGTCCCTTGTCCTTTTGGAGCAGGTCTGGGAGTAGCAAAGATGCCACTTTGGAGCAGTAAAAGTTGTTCTTTGGAGCAGCTCGGGAGCAACAAAGGCCGAGTTTCGTAGCAGTATAAGAAAATCTTGGAGCTGGTCCAACAGCAACAAAAAAGCACCTCCGTGTGACGTTCCAGAACCATTTCCAAACATGACCTTTCCTTAAATATATTACAGCGATAGCATAAAAAATATTTGAATGGCAGCTATTGAGAACTGTCTTGCTAGAGGGTTGGTTCCTCTCATGAATTTACAATAGAAGGCATAGTCAACAAAAGAAGCACAACTTAAGCCTCATGAAAACAAAACGTTGTGCATATGTAACCTAAATCGCATATTAAAACCATTTCAAGATGCAATAGTATGGCATAAAATAAAGTCCAATAATGAATACAGTTTTCATTATTAGGAAATACAAGTGTTTCAAGTCCCTGTTTAGCAAACAAAAGTGTTCCAATACTCAACAGAGTAAAAATCAACTCTATCTGATAAAAGTACAAATGCAAAATACGGAAAACTTCATACCACCTATACCATCCCTCCTCATACATACGCACTTAATTAACCCTTACTAAAACAGGCATGACTGAGAAAAAAAAACCTTTCAGCCTTTCCCCTCTGGTGAAGAAGGAAGAGCAGCGGAGCTGTAGCTTCTGTTCCCGGCGGTGGCTTTCCAGGCGAGCGATCTGCTAGGAAATCTGAAGCGCACGACGCACGCGGCGGTTGCGGACCCATTTGTTCTGCTGCGTACTACCGCCGCTACCTGAGGCGCCACCCTGCGTCGCCGTTCTGAAGTTTTGCGCATGCGTGTAAAAATCCTGTCGCTGTTCTCGCTTTGACTGTTAACCCCTTTCTGTCGTCTGCTATGCGCAGGCTGGCGACCGTTCGTGTTGTCGTCTGCCGCACAACATTGCGTGCTCCGGCGGACACCCGCGCTTCCTACGCGAATTGTGTTTGCCCCAGACAACTTTAATGGTGTTGATTTGCACGAAAGTCTTCAGTGAAACACAATGCGTTTATTCTTTGAACACGTGGCCCTAACACGTGAAAACATCTGTTATGCCGTCGGCCATGGGCTCGACAGGCTTATTAGTAGAGTGCTCATACTGTGTCCTTTCAAAACACAGGAAACTCGGAAACAGGAACGAAGCAGAAACTCGGAAACGCAGGAAGAGCTCAACTATGTTGACTTGTTCGTCGTCAGGAACTCTAGCCATTTTTCACTCAACTGAATCTTTTTCGGGCTCCCCGTAGTTGAACGCTAAGCTTTGCAGATATTTTGTCTTGAATCTCTTTGCATGTTACTGCTGTATCTCGACCCAATGAAAGAAGCCAGCTACTTATCCCGTATCAAATGTGGTCATTGCGTAATCGCACAGGAAACTCCTTAATCATGTTACAGTGGCTTAAAGGGGGTAGTGTAACGAACGAAACCGGAGAAGCGGCACAGCGTTGGAAGACGGCCGCGGGTGGCGCTGGCGCTTGCAGCACCGTCGTTCCGGCTATGGCTCCGGCTTGGCCGCTTGGTCAGCTTGGCTCCGGCCAGCTCCGGCCGATTCGCAGCTGTCGACTACACTGTCGTCTGCTAGTTTCAGATTTTTGTTCACCTTCAAACACAAATCATGTCGTTGGAAGTTCAATGGAAACAAATAATTGTTTTGAGGTATTTATATTAGTTATGAAGCGTGTTAGGGTGCCTCTATCTGCCGGCCGATTGAGGCACCCTAACGGAGCTGCGGATCGAAGCGCCACCTACACCGTCTTCCAAGGAGCGGCCGTTCCCGATGCATGGTGGAGGCTGCGCGGTAACTACACAACCCCCTTTAAGGCACTGTAATCATGTTAAGCCATTTGTCTGAGTTGCGACGGAAATACACGAGTCGCCTAGCAGACGACAGTGCGAGCGACCGCCAGCGCGCGCATAGCAGACGACAGACGGGAGTTAGCAGTCATAGCGAGAACAGCGACAGGATTTTTACACGCATGCGCAAAACTTCACAACGACGCCGCAAGGCGGCGCCTCAGGTAGCGGCGACACGCGGAACCGCGTTCACGCTCATATTGTTTCCGATAGTACGTCGCCGCTCCTTCCGCACCCGGTCTTCTTTCCCCGAAGAAAGGGCACGCGACCGACCCATCAGTCCAAACCGAAACTGATAAGAGCGTAGGAAACAGCGCGCAAAACAGACGAGGACGAAGAAGAAACACACGTGACGTGCGCTGCGCTCGTCACGTGCGTTTCTTCTTTGTCGTCGTCTGTTTTTCACGCTGTTTCCTGCGATGAGTTCCCACCAACTCGCCCAACTATCCATTCTTCTATGATAGCTGCAGAGCCATATATAGGGGGAGAGTTTGGCCAGTAGGCGTGTCTTAAACGTTCCATCTGTCGCCATCGGAGGGCGCTGCAGCGGAAACCGGAAGTCGGCCCTGGTTTATTGACATCGCCGCCATATTGACTCCGTAAGTGTGACGTCATGGGTCCAAACAAACCGTTGCTAGGGTCGTTGTTATGGACAAATACATGTGGCTAGGTTTCCCTACGAAAACCCGACCGTTCAAAAATCAGAAGTAGGATTTAAACTACTAAATATCACAGATATAGAAAGCTCGAATGTCATATATGTTTCGACAGAAGTGCGCCGGTAATCGCTTGTTTCTGAAATATTTACGACAGCAACTTCCGGTCCTCAAGATGCCTGCAGCAGACGACGAATACAAGAAGTATGCCGTCTGCCACACGCCGGCCGGCCAAGCCGGCGCCGTCGTTTGAATCGTGTAAATAAGGACGATATTCTTATATTGCATTTGTTTGAAATATAATGATTTTCAGTAACTTAAAAGAATTCATGGTGGGGTGCGATGCAAAGTATAGTTTATCGAAAGTCCGGGCGTCGATCGAGATGATCGTCTGCTAAAAGATCGCATTGGACCCGTGAGAAAAGCACTTCAGGCGATCGGTCGAGATCCCAAATTTTGTTTGTGGACTCGCGCTATGCGTGGGTGTGTCGTATCTGGTTGTAACCATCGCTGCAATGGCTACTGAAAAATCGCGATAGACATGGAATTCTTTAATAACCTGACAACCTCAATAATAATAATAATAATAAACGAATTACCTTGATGGCGTACGATTTGTTTCTCATACTGGCCTGCACTACGCCGGTAATGCACTTCAGGTCGTCGTCGTAAATGATCTGCATGACGTGGTTTGATTTTACGGCATTTCCCCCCTCTGAACTAAGCTGGGTTCTTCAGAGAAAAAACTCACATTGCGGAGGCCTCTACGGCCACGGCCATCCATTTGTTTTTGTCGCTTGGTTACCGACGAATTTCAATGAAGACGCCCGCTGCAACAGAGGCCAGCAAATCTATCGTGTCGTCTGCTACCAAAGCAAAGCCTAGTGTAAGACTTCAGAAATGGCTTTCATTGTTGAAATACGACAATGAGACGACAAGAACATCTTCATAATTTGATATCAAGAAGTTAGGTTGCTTTCAAAAAATTATTTACTTACTTGTAAGCAAACATCTAGCCTCATGTGGAGTCTCCATGCATTAGTCCATAGCAACGTCCCTAGCAACGGTTTGTTTGGACCCAGACGCCATGTTGTGACGTCATCACTTACGGGGTCAGTTTACGCAATTTCAGTGGTTGTTGTGGTGTTGCGGTGCATTGAACGGGTATTCACTGCGTTTTGTGCGCGAGCCTGAAAGGTTACCGTTCGAAGTATTTGGGCGTGCAAATTCCCCAGAGGCCCGAGTGCCTGCAAGTGAAACTTCACCATGTGCATTGCCTTTCGATGGTCGTGTCAGCGGCTGTGTACTGCGTTGGTGTGCGTGTAGTATGTGTTTCAGCAGATACGCCTGCCGCACGGATTACTCCGCTTCGACAGTGTTCGATTTCAGTAGGTTTAATGAAATCTGATTGAGTGTGCTGCGCCGATACCGCAGCAGCTGGAGCGTCAGTGTGCGTACGCGTTTCAACAGACACGCCTGCCGCATGAATTAAAGCCGAACCGCATGTAAGCGATTTAGCGGGCGTCGGCGACAACGACGAGAGTCAGCGATGAGCGACGGAGATTTCTCACTGTCGCCCGTCACGCCGCTCACCGTCTTGGTCGCTTGCTTCCGTCGCTTTGCCTTGTCGCGCGACTGACCGAGCGACAGCGAAGCGGGTAGCCGTCGCTTGTCTTGTTGCTCGCCAAATGGCCAAATCGCTTGCATGCGGTTTATACTTTAGCGCGAGAACGGACACGGGGTGCGCTAAACTAATTGCTAGAAGGCTGTTTTCGTTAACCAGTGCTTCCGCTTCGACTCGTGTACGTTGAATGAAATCTGAGCGAGTGTTCTTTCGTGTATCTTGGACATGCTCGAGATATCCACTCGTGACAGGAACCTAGGGTGAAGCTCCGAGTACCTTGCTGTGCTAGTGCCAGCGGCGTAGACTTTCCATTTTCCCCGGGGGGTTGCTGCGCGTTACCTTCTCGCCAGAACTGGGCATTGAACCTAACCAAAGCGCGCTGGGATTCCATTTCCCCTGTATTTTGTCAATAAAGGCAACGTGGGCGTTATTTTGTTTACATGCCACTACTAGAAGCTCGTTACATAGCACGTAACAAGCGTCTCGGTAAGGATCATGGCCTAGGCCCGGGGGGGGGCTGCCCCCCCCCCCCCTTCTCCCCGGATCTCACCAGTGGAGGACGAGCCCCGATGCCCCTCCGTAGTCTATGCCTATGATGATCTTGTACCAGCGCTCGACCTGTAGAAGCCGAGTCTATCCGGTTTTGGTCTTTCGCGGTTCGAAAGGCTTTCTTTGCACATCCAGCACTGGTTTCATGAAAAGTAGCACTATCGGCGTCTTTCAAAGCGACATGCTCAAGCAGATACCGCAATACCGCTTGCACCTTTGCATTTAATTGCATTATCATAACAACAATTCCTTTGACGTAGCGAAGCGCACCGAGACGAGCCCAATAGGAAAGTTATTACCGCGAAAGATCACCTTACGCTCATGTTTTGTCTGACGTCTGGCTGAAGCTTTTCTTTGTATATTGTTGACAATGTAAATGTAATTTAAACAGTTCTCTCTGATCTGTGAAAACAGTTGTAGGGGGGTCACCAGATTCTTGCTGTCGCAACTGACCAATGGTGTAAATGTAAAACGCTCTATTTCATTTTCGACAAGACATTTTCCTTGTGATTTTCTTTAAAAAGTCTTCACACTACTTGGTGTATGCAAGCAAAATATATTAAAGATTTTGTGGGAAACAGTCTGTGCACGGCATTGGTGCGTGTCTATTTTACACATATTCACAATAAAAACAAAGTTTAAAGGGTAAAAGACATGGTCCAAATATAATCCAAAAGTGGCACTTGCTTTATTTAATTTTTTTTTTTAATTTTGGTGGTCGCAAAACCCAAGTTCAATTTTGTACTCTTCACAAATTTGTTATGCTGTAAAACAGTTGTCAAACTATAAGAAATACAAGACATCGGTTTCAGGCAGAAGATGAAGGAATGTAACATATTGTGCAACATTGTAAAGAAATATTTAAAGAAGTGTTGCTATATACAATACATTTTTATAGTTGCTTTCAGTGTGAGGGTGAACATAGTGTCATTAGAACATAGTGTCATTAGAACATAGTGTATTGAGAGTGCTTTCGCACAACAGTAAAGGTCTTCGCAGCACTGTCTCCTCTCTGCACATTTGCCTGCTTTATTTAGGAGGGTCCGCTTGGATGTGCTGACAGCGACATGATATGCTCACCCTTAAATTGATGGCGACTGTACGTACCACCCAACAAGGCTACTTTATTTAACGCCTCCGAGGAGCAGCCATGCTTTTGCTGGAGCCTGCCTGTGCAGCTATCATCCTGTTCACTCCTTCCTTGACTCCTTTCTCTTTTAGATAGAGTTGAATTCTTGAACGGCAGAAGTGCCTCACCAACTTCTCCTTCACTTGGTGGCAATCTGGCAGCTCAATATTGCCACAGCCCTTCATCATTGCCCGACACAGCAGTGTGACAATTTTTGTCCCTCTCTCCAGCTCTCCTATACGAGCCCTAAAGATATTCTCACATGTAAAAAGAATCTTCCGAGCTGCTTCTGTGATGTGTGTTAGTGCACCCTCGTTATATTCTTTTATATTTGTTAAGGGATCAAGGTCTGTGGTGCTGTCGCTGCGGACTGCTCTTATGCAGTTGTTACAGAGGGCATTGTTTTTTACTACTCGAGAAGCAACAAAGCCGGCATAGTACTCAAAAGAATGTTGCTCGCTTAGCATCATCTCTGTCACTTCGACTTCGACTGTCTCGGTCTCGCTTAGTATTGCAGCACTTTTGGCGTTCAGGTCTTGGAGGTCAGCAAGGAAAAATGCTTCTGAATCATTTTCGTAGGATGTGTTGTTCACGGGTCTAAAATACTGTGAGAGAGTTATTATTTTTAATGCCATCTTGAACTCCATGGGTGTTGGCATAGAGTTACGAAGTCGAACGGTCGAGAAGAAATTCTCAAGGCTGTCTTGAGTGAACCTCGAAGTGAGAACAAACTCAGAATTCTGCTCATGGAGCAGCAGTTGTTACAGTTCAAGGATGGAGGTTGTCGACAAGAGAATGCCTGTTTGGACGGGCTTGAAGGTGCCATCGCCAATTCTCGCATTCAGAATCATCTCCCTGAAGTCCTCCAAAAAAGACAATGCCTTCCGATGGTTTTCCGAATTCTTTGTGCTCAATGCTAGGACAGGATGTCTACTCGACATGAGGTCGAACCAGTGGTTCGCCTGCTCCAGGAACCAGGCCGTGGTCAAGATAGTGCGATCCCACCCGTGGACATCAACCATATATCGCAGGGCAGCAGCGGTAGAGTGGCTGATCACGTGCATGGCTGTGCTCACTTTCATTTTTTCTAAATGGTTGGGCTCAAGTACTTCCTTTCTCAGTTTTGGTGCTGGTTTGAAGGTTTGGTCCTCTTGGAACTTTGCAAGCCTGCGCACTGATTCCAATGACACTTTTGCGGAGGGAAGCTGATTCTTTTTAACTGTGTCCTCTGAGAGTGTGATCGTCTGGTTGCGGAGCAGGTGACCACTAAGGTTCTTAATAAGGTGTGGAACATCTGCTAAGAGCACAATTCTCTGATCTGGTATGCTAGGATGTCAAATGCCATTTGACACGACACTGTGCCTTCCAGCGGTGATGCCAAACGCCAGCCACATCGAGCGGTTGCAGGATCCCATATCGGTGGTGATGGCTACGACGGTCAGGCCAATCTGGTGACATTCCTTAATAACCGCCAGCACTACCTTTGATGCATCTTTCCCACTGTATGAGCCACCTGGAGGTTGATATGCAAGGACATTTTGTAGGTACTCTGTGCATGTCTTGTGTATGAATGGAAACACGGGGACGCAGCAGGAAGTATTTGATTCTCTGGCGGTGGTTTGCACTGTAAATTAATATCACCCTGTCCTTGATTGGGTTTCCATGCCGCTCCTTGCGTTCCCTTTCATACTTGGCATAATTTCTACTAAATCTTGGAATGAAGCTTATTCTAACATGCTTGTGATACACTTATAAAAAATATTAGATTAACTTTATTTTATTAAAAAAAAAAGATTGGAACGGAAAGCAAGTTTAGGACATCCGACAAACAAAAAATGAGAATGTGTTCAGTTTTGTTCTGTTACCCCCCGTTCGTGCTGTTAGCATGTTAAACCAGAACAAACGTCCCACCTATCACTGGTCATAGGTTGTTCAATCATTTCCTTCCAGCAGCCTTGTGAACACTACTGCTACTCCTTTTCTCCCTCTCCATGCTTGTCATCTTTAAATATCTACTCTGTATGATCTCTTTTGCTCCGTTTCTATGCTGTCACTTTAATATATATAGTCATGTGTCGTTAATATGGACACGCCACAATGTAGACAATGTTTGGAGACGAACTGCGTGAGTATATCCCTCCTTGTCTTGTTATTATTGACAACTCGCATTGTAAACAAATTTTTGGGGAGCAGAGGCATCCATATTAACGAGACAATCCATATACAAGGCAGGGTTCTCCACGCGATGGGTGGCAGTAGTTTTCATGCCCACGGCCACCAGTTGGCTCACTGTCAATCCCTATGATGTCGCACCCAGCTCTATATTCTGTTGCGACCACAGTGAGTTGTGTGCAGTCTGAAGTGCTACACGGTGCACATGTTTGAAATCCGCGTGTTAGATGGTCGCTCGTAGACGACATGGTTACTCACTATATCCCAGGAAAAAATGACAGCGCTGAAAATGGCAATACAAAATGTTTATTATTTGCCCTAACATTGTCAAGCACATATACACGATTTTGGTTAGTTTGCAAGCATGAAAATTAGTAGAAATAATTTCGCTGCAGTCAATGACAGGATTGGAATCAAAGGCAGGTTTTTCCAGATGTCCCCTTCAAGTGTGAGCCTTGTATCCCAGGACCAATTGGTGATCTCTGCACATATCTCACCCAGAGGATAAGGGATTATTACGCACATGACCAGCTGTATGGGGACGACGAAGAGGGTGCCCAGCAGTAGAGCTTGATCGGTGCCGTGATGCCATTTTTGCCTCTATCACAAGTCTATTTCAGCATGCACAAAACGGGTGGAGAGGCTTGCAATTTATGTGAAATTAACTGCATGCATGTCGCAGTGATTGTAGTTGGGACAGCCGATACATGTCAAAGAATTTAAAACGGCACGAAGACACAGAGACGGCACTGACTATTTCCTTTACTCCAAAATATGGACTATATATAAAAGACAAGACAAAAAACCGAGGCAGGAGATGCCTTTGTGAAACCATCCCATACTGCACTGTCATGGGATGTACATTGTACATGCGTACAATGTGTAAATGTGCATCACAACAGGTGCAGTTGTCCCTCTAAGTTTAGGAACATAAAAATATAGGCCAAACATCTCCACAGGTTGGCCAGAGAAATCCGCTTACATTCAGTCCCGACATCTGCATTAGTGCTGAGCCACTTAATAGTTCCAGTCACAAACTGAGGACAATTCTGTGACAATGTGGTGTGGAGTGACTTGACGAAGGCATGTCCTGACTTTGTCTTACTACTGTTCCTTCTTTTACATATGTGCATTTTGAAGTAAATTAAAATGACATCTTAGGGCCACTGCTGTATCCGTGTCTTACGTCTGCGCTTTTTTTTTCTGTATATATTCATGGATTTTTGGTTTCACATGTAAAAATGACAAGCAAGGCTGACGAAGAGATGCTGAAGTGATTTGGTCGAAACGCTAGGTACTGTCCCCATAGAGCTGGTCACAAGAACTAAAAATACCTCTTGCAGATATTTCACCCACTGCTTAAAGGGATACTGAACCGAAATTTCGAGCTCACAAAAGTAGGCTGAACGGATAGGCGGGACGCTGCAAAACCCAAAAACATCACTCGTACAGCAATGTCTCCAACGGATCGCCATACTTTTGGAAAAGAAGTGCGCGATTGAACACGGCCGACGAGGCCAACGAGACAAGTCACATCACGATTTTCACTCCCTCTCCTCCTCGCTACGTCCTGTCAAGTTGGTGAACTGAAGCGAGGCTGCTTCCCCTCATTCTCAAATATTCCAGGACAATTGCATCATAGACCTCGCTTGATCACGCCCTTCTTTTCCAGAGAAACGGCCATCCGTTTGAGATATAGATGTACAAGTGATGTTTTGGGGTTCGTAGCGTCCCGCTCAGTACTTCTGCGGCCTTATTTTGCGAAATCCAACTTTCAGTTCAGTATCCCTTTAAGGCATCTGCAGCAATGATCAAGCTGCACCTGGTGATGCTCCGGTGTTACTTAAACGGGCAGTGCAATGATTTTTGGACTTTGGAGAATCGTGGGAATGATTCCCCGATATCTAAACGAAGAACAGAAAACCATATGTCGGAGTACATCTCAACTCTCACACCGTCTTGCGGAATGACGTCAAGATAGGTACCACATGTACCACATAGTTTCCCATTGGGTTCTGTCTCCAGGACACCCGGCACTCCCTCCGAGAATACGCAAGTGTAATACCCTTACACAAAAAAGGACATCAATAGGCTGGAAATGGTACAAAGAAAAGCGGTTAGATTTATCTATGGGGTATATATAGGGTTCCGCGTTTTCGGTTTTTATTTTTTCAAAATTCAGCATACTTTTTTTGTGTTTATTTTAAAATTTAATTTTCGTTTTTTTTTTTGTGTATATTTATGCCCACAAAAGTTTACCATCTTTTTTTCGGTGAATATGAAATAAACACCAACGGACACCAGATCAGATGATCCTTGTAGCTCTGATATTTGTGATCACTCAAAGAATAACGGCGCAGATACATTGAAAAAGTAATGGACACTTTTTGCAAATGTGTGCAACTACAAAAGAAACGAGAAAAAAAAGAACAGAAGTACAAACAAGTCAGATATGAAGCCTATGCCGAAAAAACATGGAACTTCACCTTCTGTACATCAGGATTACGTGATCTTATTATAGTAAACACACATGTACTTTCCCAGGTTCTCGTTGATCCGCACTCTTTCTTTCTTGTTAATATGACCCTGAGCTTCGTGCTTAACACTGGACACTGGCAGGCTGCGGAGGTGAAGCGCTGCCCAAGACACAATCGGCCAATCAACCAAATCTGACCGCTAAAAAAGACGCGGTGCAACGTTTTGTAGCACAACATATTTCGTGTACTCACTAAACTATGGCTGTAGAGCTTGCAATAAGTCAGTCGCCCTTAAAAAGAGTTTAAAAACGGGCTCGTGCATGGCGAAGTATTGCGGCATTTCGGACTTTACGTTCCCATCGATGATGCGCACATTAAACCAAAACGTTGTGATGGCATCAGTGTATCCAATACATTCGGACACGTTTCGATAGACACTGTCGTTCCACTTTTTCGCCACGGCTCTGCGGTACGTCTGGAAGGTTAAAATGGCCTTTTTCGGTTAACACCGAATCTTAGAAAATGGATTCGACATACTTTTATCAGTTTTTATTGGTTTAAACCGAAAACGCTGATCCTACAAACTGACCTTTTTCGGTTAAAACCGAATTTACGAAAATGAATTCGGCGTACTTTTATCGGTTTAAACCGAAAACTCCGAACCCTAGGTATATAACAGGCATGCTTCAGTTAGTGAGTTACTTAATAAAGCATAATTATCAACCCTTAGCACAAAAAATACTATTAACAGACTGAAACTGCTCTTCCAGGTAATTCATGGCATGATCAACATTAATCGGGACAAGTACATTTCACTTTCTGCACGTTCCAATACATGTAACCAACATCCGTATTATATCATTGAGCCATTGCTGCGAAATAATGTTTTCCAATACTCGTATTTTCCTTGCACTTTCAAAGATTGAAATAACTTACTCGCTGAAATAACAAGCTCTAGTTCCCTAATTTCATTTCTTGATTCTGTACGAAAACATTTTAATGTTGAGTGAAGATTTTGTTTGTACTTGCTTGCATGTTTTTCCTTTCGTGACATATTAGTGTCATTTGGTTTTTGTGTTAGTTTGTTGGATAGTTATTTTGTAATGTCATGAATGCAACCATTCCTACAATGGTCCAGAAAAAGGACCAGTAGTATAAATAAATAAATAAATAATGGACTCATCAAGAATTAGCATCGCCAAAGATCACGGCAAGCGATCGAGAAAAAAGACAGTTTTCCATGGGGATGACAAGGGGGGGGGGAGAGGGGGGGTCTAGCAGCGGAGAGGCGACGTTTTGGTTCACTTCCGCCTCGGTTTTCGTGATGTGACACCTTGATTCTCATGATCGCTATTTGCAGCTGCACGTCAGGAAACGATGTGTTTTTTTTTTCTTTGCGACTACGCAGTGGATTCACACTATTTAGGAGAAAAGTGGTGCATTGTGTCTCTGCTTACTGATTACCAGCTGAACGTTAGGAAAAGCGACGGAGAGAGAAAGATACACACTGCTGGACTAGCAACCATTTTAATAAACTTCCTTTTCCTCAACCTCATCCTAAAAGGGTAGCTTCTTCTTCAGTCAGAGCTTAGACAGAAACTTCCTTTTTCTCCCCACGAACCGTAGAGTTTTCCTCTTCTTCGACTTTCGGATCCTGCAAAACTTCCTTCCTTTTGTCTTTTATACTTCCAGCGGTGTCACCCTCGTTTTACTCGGTCGGATCTTGGAGTCAAAAAGTCCCAACTTGGTTCATCCGAGGGGCCGCTCTCCTCAGATACGCGCTCTTGCCCAAAGAAAAAATGTATCTGAGGAGAGCGGCCCCTCGGATGAACCAAGTTGGGACTTTTTGACTCAAAGATCCGACCGACTAAAACGAGGGTGACACCGCCGGAAGTATAAAAGACAAAAAGAAGGAAGTTTTGCAGGATCCGAAAGTCGAAGAAGAGGAAAACTCCACGGTTCGTGGGGAGAAAAAGGAAGTTTCTGTTTAAGCTCTGACTGAAGAAGAAGAAGCTACCCTTTTAGGATGAGGTTGAGGAAAAGGAAGTTTATTAAAAGGGTTGCTAGTCCAGCAGTGTGTATCTTTCTCTCTCCGTCGCTTTTCCTAACGTTCAGCTGGTAATCAGTAAGCATGAATAACCAACCGGCTCAGCTACAGGCCATCACATTGTGTCTCACTTGTGCTAAAAAAAAAAACAGTGGGGAAAATACGAGGTGCAAATTCTTTCAACGTTAAAATCACTGCACTGCCCCTTTAACCGCTCATTCACACTGGAAGCGGATCCGCGTTCGCAAAGCGGTTGCGAACGCGGTTGTATAAAGGCCTGTTCACACATGCAGCGGATCGCTACAAGCGTAGCGCTTCGATCGCGCTAAGCGCGTGCTGACGGGAGCGTTCACCAGCTTTGTATCGCACCGTCAAAACTGTTGCTCATGGCAGACGATAAGTAGCTGACGGCACGTGAGGAGCGCTACATCAGCGCTTCGCTGCATGTGAGAACCGACCTTTAAGGTCCAGTACAATTGCACGCGCACTTGATGTCATCAAGTGCGCGTGCAATGGTACTGTATCCTTATACAACCGCGTTCGCAACCGCTTTGCGAACGCGGATCCGCTTCCAGTGTGAATGAGCGGTAAGTGCGCCAAGCGATAGGCAGCAAGCTCAAGAAGGAGCTTGCATGCTTCAAGTAGGTGCCCTTCGATTCGTGTCCAGTCAATGACTATGATAGGTACTTCTGGTAATATTATTTGTTAGAATGGAAAGGTTAGTTTCATTTGTTAAATATTAGCCAACTTTTTGAAAACATCTGAAAATAAGGTTTGCAAGCTCACTCTTCCGATTGTAGAAAATGATAAACATCCCCTGAGCTGAGGATGCAACACAGGGTGTTTCTCAAAATGTGAGCCAAATTGTTCCTGGGAAAAGTATCCACCTCACACAGAAAGCGGTCAGGTATTATTGGTCCCTGCCAAAGGGCCCATTTGAAAAAACTAATGACGTTCAGCCTACTTAGTTTATTAATTGATTTAGAGAAATTACCTTTTTGAATTCGAAAATCACTATACCTGTTTTCACCTCAAGAACCATAGTAAAAAAAGTCCGGCACCTTGCAGAGCATTTCCAATTTCCCCCCTTCTGTGGAGAATTAAGATATGTAGGTGAATTTGAGATTAGATTTATGCTATCTTATAAAGCCGCACTAGCCTGAAACGCCAAAAGCATCGCTTTTTCCTCCGACAACCAAATCTCGTAAGAACTACTTCGCGCTGCGTATGAACAATGCACAAAACTTGCCTTTTTCTTGAGGTGAAAACGGGTATAGATCAACTCATTTTAGAAAAACATCAGGCAACACAAGATTTTATGGCGTTCTGAAGGAAAAAGGCCAATTTGAATGCGTTTATGTTTCTGTTTCCCATCGAAGTGCAATCTTTGCTGAGGCACGCAGCTAACGTCTTGCCTCAATCGTAGAATGAAAGGAAGAGCGGCTCACATGCACTGCGCACCTCGGCCACCGGAGGGCAGATCGCTAGCGCAAAGATTGCTCTCCGAAAGGGAACCGAAACCTAGTAAAGCATTCAAATTAACCTTTTTTTTTTTCTCCCGGAAAATCGGAAAATGTTGTGTACGCCTTATATCTTTATAAAATGAGTTCTCATCATACCTTTAACTTAATAGTTAAAAAACTAATTTTTCAAAATTAATTTATAAGCAAAGTATACTGAATGTTATTATTTTTTCAGATGGCCCTTCGGCAGAAACCAATACCGCATTGACCCCTTTTTTGTGCGATGCGGACTTTTCACAGGAACGATTTGGTTCACGTTTCGAGAAACATTCTGTATAAAACAACATAACAGAAAAAGACAGGGAGTACAAAAATAAACTTGAATACCCCAATTTTAAGTTCAGGTTTCTAGCTGATTTCATGGTAGATGTTACTGGTGACACTGCAGTCTTCTAGGATCCTGCATCATATGTACTGCCATTTAAAGTAGAGCTACTCAAACATTCAAAGAAAAGCAACTACAGTTGTGGGCTGGGGGCATTACTGGGCATAGTGTTTGAACATAAGGAAATCTTATACTTTAATATGACTGAGCAACACAGACACGACCTTTTATAGCTCAATGATCCCCCGACACATAACGACCAATGAAACTACTATCTTAAAATGCAAAAACACCATGCGTACCGTGAAAATAAAATACCCTGTGTCACGAAAGGCATCCATAAAAAAAAAATCATTTAAAGGAGCGGTGCAACGATATTCAATTGGAATGTTTTTCACTTTACACGAGCTTGCTGGCACTCGTGGGACTCAAGGATACTCGCACGAAACGCCACTGGCCAAGAAACTCCTTTGTTGCGGTGTACGTAATTTCAAAAACAAAAGCGATCATTTTCATTCAATCTCTCCTTTGCAAAATTTGATGACGTAAAGTGGGGATCGCAGTACACCCCAATGACGATATTTGAATGCTGTTCATAGACTGGACCCGAGCATTGCGTGGGCACTCGATTTGGGCTCGTCACAATTACTAGCTCGAGATGCATTCGGGTAGTGGCCCGTGTCCAATCGCTGCAACGACGATAATAGCCGAGCAATAACAATGTCTGGAACTCAGCGCGTGTTCTGTACTTCGCCAACACCAGCGCGTGGCTATGATCAACATTGGCGGCATATAATCGGCTCCAGAACACGTGGCCGCTTGTTCTGGCTGCAAGTTGAGGGGGTGAACGCTGCTCGTTTTTCTTTAATTTTTTACTGGGACTTCTATTGCGTGGGGATGAAAAACGAACGCGTGTTTCATAGGTCATTAATGTCAGGGATCCGTTCTAAGCGGCATTTGCGCAAAGTACAAAAATTGTTGCATCGCTCCTTTAAGGGAATACTGAACTGAAATTTGGATTTCACAAAATAAGGACGCAGAAGCATTGAACGGGACACTATGAACTCCAAAACATCACTCATACATCCATATATTAAACAGATGGCTATACTTAGGAAAAACAAGGGCGCGATCAAGCTAGGGCTATGAGGCTATGCCGTCATTGTCTTCCTCGAAAATATGAGAATGAAGGAAAGTGGCCTCGCTTCTGTCCTCCTCGCTACGGTTCACCAGATCGACGGGACGTATCAAGGAGTGCGAATGAGAATCGTGATGTGACTTGTCTCGTCGGCCGTGTTCAATCGAACGCTTCTTTTCCAAAAATACGGCGATCCGTTAGAGATATCGCTGTATGAGTGATGTTTTTGGATTTTGCAGCGTCCCGCCTAGTTTTGTGAGCTCGAAATTTCGTTTCACTATCCCTTTAAAGCACTACACTCAAACCTCTGGCCACTCCGCACTAAATAGGTGACTGACTGGTCTAAAACAAATACCTGAAACATTGAATGCGGTAAATTCACAGATCTAAGGAAGGTGACAAGCTTGCTTGCATGCCATTTGAAACGAGTTACCAACCTGTGTAGTGGTATGCTACCACCTGTTCCCATCTTGATGAGGCCCCTCCAAGCATAAAAACGAGGGCGTGAGTGGCCTTCCTCGGAGTGTTCTTAGGCACCCCAGGAACTGTCAACGTCGTCCACCCTCGGATGCATCCTGTCGAAGTGTCGTACTCAAACTTGTCTTGGATAGCCATCTCGTCTATCATAAGTACGCACTTCCGCTCCTCTTCACGGAGATGGGAGACTTTGGCTTTGAGTAACACGAAGCCCTCGCCTAGGATGCCGGGTTCAAACTTGATGCCTAGACCATGGAGGAACACCACATCAATGCAGCTGAATCATAAACTCAAGTAAACTCAAGCAGATTGCAAAAGAAAGCAAGCTTTCTGGTATCTATGGAAATACTTGAGTGTGTAGTATATGAGTGTCTTGCTGCATTACACCAAAAGTTCTGCATTTCTACTTTAAACTAAAAAAATAGCATACATTTTTTCTTTAAAAACAATTTCAAGTATTTTTATGCAGATTCCCCTTTGCATCGTAAAGAAATGCTGCTTTTTAAAACAAGACATGTGATAGCTTTACATGTATTTTGCACTACATTCTTGCTGGATCAATTAAATAAAAAAATACTGCTACAATATAATAAATTGCTAACCTTCTAATCGCCGCCTCAGCGTCCTTGTTGATGGGTAAGGCTGTTGTTGGAACGAAGCACATTGTAGCCAGTGGTTCCACAGGAAAAATGAATCTGGAGGGAATCTTTGATCGTCTGTGGTGACCATTTTACTTGAGTCTTTCCACGCCGTGAGAGGAAGAGAATTTGGTCGTCATTAAACAGGCCCCTCATGGTTCGACTCAAGGTTTTCCTTCGTACGTATTAAGGAGAAATTGCGACGCTTTAGCAGTCTGCTCTGCCGTTCAAGTTGTTGAATTCTCTCCTTGAGCTGGCTCATCAGATCTGGTGTAATAGGTGATGTGCTCTGCAAGAATTATAGCATAGTTAAAATAACAGAACCATGACAACTAAAAATGCTCAATGTAATGCTACAAAACAAAAACTGACAAAGTTATATTATTGCATAATGAGACAATTCATATAGGTGCCGGAGCAATTCGGACTTTTGTAATCACCGTGGCAGCTGAAGTAGAGGGACTCTGCTTGGGGAGTGCGAGTGTGGAAGAACCAGGGACAGCAAGCACGCTTGTTGACAGCGTTAATGCTATCAGCTGCGGAGAGGTTGGAAGAGACTTAAGTCAGTGACTAAGCAAAGGCGTCTAAACAAAATAGAACTTTCTACTGCGACCTCACCGTGGGCTGAGCAGTATTTCTTACATTCATGAGTAATGGCTGGGCCCCAGTGGCCGTCATAGGAGGACCAGACGCCGCGAAAGCTGTCTGCTGCAGAGGTGTTTCACGACGAACAAGTCAGTGAAGAAAAGGAAGTCATCTCTATGTAGAAGGACTTAATTAGAGCAAGCTGAGCAGAATTGCTTACGTCTGTGACTAGAGGTAGGGTTCCCGACGTCGCAGGACGAACGGGCTCCGCAAACGTCGTCGGCTGCAGAGAAGTTTCACGACGAACAAGTCAGTGAAGGAAAGGAAGTCATCTCTATGTAGAAGGACTTGGTTACGGCAGGCTGAGCAGAATTGCTTACGTCTGTGACTAGAGGTAGGGTTCCGGACGTCGCAGGACGAACGGGCTCCGCAAACTTCGTCGGCTGCAGAGAAGTTTCACGACGAACAAGTCAGTGAAGGAAAGGAAGTCATCTCTATGTAGAAGGACTTGGTTACGGCAGGCTGAGCAGAATTGCTTACGCCTGTGACTAGATGTAGGGTTCCGGACGTCGCAGGACGAACGGGCTCCGCAAACGTCGTCGGCTGCAGAGACGTTTCACGACGAACAAGTCAGTGAAGGAAAGAAAGTTATCTCTATGTAGAAGGACTTGGTTACGGCAGGCTGAGCAGAATTGCTTACGTCTGTGACTAGAAGTAGGGTTCCGGACGTCGCAGGACGAACGGGCTCCGCAAACGTCGTCGGCTGCAGAGACGTTTCATGACGAACAAGTCAGTGAAAAAAGGAATTCATCTCTATGTAGAAGGACTTGGTTACGGCAGGCTGAGCAGAATTGCTTACGTCTGTGACTAGAGGTAGGGTTCCACACGTCTCAGGACGAACGGGCTCCGCAAATGTCGTCGGCTGCAGAGAAGTTTCACGACGAACAAGTCAGTGAAGGAAAGGAAGTCATCTCTATGTAGAAGGACTTGATTACAGCAAGCTGAGCAGAATTGCTTACGTCTGTGACTAGAGGTAGGGTTCCACACGTCTCAGGACGAACGGGCTCCGCAAACGTCGTCTGCTGCAAAAAAGTTTCACGACGAACAAGTCAGTGAAGGAAAGGAAGTCATCTCTATGTAGAAGGACTTGGTTACGGCAAGCTGAGCGGAATTGCTTACGTCTGTAACTAGAGGTAGGGTTCCACACGTCGCAGGACGAACGGACTCCGCAAACGTCGTCGGCTGCAGAGAAGTTTCACGACGAACAAGTCAGTGAAGGAAAGGAAGTCATCTCTATGTAGAAGGACTTGATTACAGCAAGCTGAGCAGAATTGCTTACGTCTGTGACTAGAGGTGGGGTTCCACAAGTCGCAGGACGAACGGGCTCCGCAAATGTCGTCGGCTGCAGAGAAGTTTCACGACGAACAAGTCAGTGAAGGAAAGG
Source organism: Ixodes persulcatus (assembly GCA_013358835.2). Taxonomy (NCBI): domain Eukaryota; kingdom Metazoa; phylum Arthropoda; class Arachnida; order Ixodida; family Ixodidae; genus Ixodes; species Ixodes persulcatus. Next base: position 8,767 of record JABSTQ010010693.1, on the reverse strand, counting down.
AAGTCATCTCTATGTAGAAGGACTTGATTACAGCAAGCTGAGCAGAATTGCTTACGTCTGTGACTAGAGGTAGGGTTCCACACGTCGCAGGACGAACGGGCTCCGCAAACGTCGTCGGCTGCAGAGACGTTTCACGACGAACAAGTCAGTGAAGGAAAGGAAGTCATCTCTATGTAGAAGGACTTGATTACAGCAAGCTGAGCAGAATTGCTTACGTCTGTGACTAGAGGTAGGGTTCCACGCGTCGCAGGACGAACGGGCTCCGCAAACGTCGTCGGCTGCAGAGACGTTTCACGACGAACAAGTCAGTGAAGGAAAGGAAGTCATCTCTATGTAGAAGGACTTGATTACGGCAAGCTGAGCAGAATTGCTTACGTCTGTGACTAGAGGTAGGGTTCCGGACGTCGCAGGACGAACGGGCTCCGCAAACGTCGTCGGTTGCAGAGAAGTTTCACGACGAACAAGTCAGTGAAGGAAAGGAAGTCATCTCTATGTAGAAGGACTTGATTACAGCAAGCTGACCAGAATTGCTTACGTCTGTGACTAGAGGTAGGGTTCCGGTCGTCGCAGGACGAACGGGCTCTGCAAACGTCGTCGGTTGCAGAGAAGTTTCACGACGAACAAGTCAGTGAAGGAAAAGAAGTCATCTCTATGTAGAAGGACTTGGTTACGGCAGGCTGAGCAGAATTGCTTACGTCTGTGACTAGAGGTAGGGTTCCACGCGTCGCAGGACGAACGGGCTCCGCAAACGTCGTCGGCTGCAGAGACGTTTCACGACGAACAAGTCAGTGAAGGAAAGGAAGTCATTTGTATGTAGAAGGACTTAATTAGAGCAAGCTGAGCAGAATTGCTTACGTCTGTGACTAGAGGTAGGGTTCCCGACGTCGCAGGACGAACGGGCTCCGCAAACGTCGTCGGCTGCAGAGAAGTTTCACGACGAACAAGTCAGTGAAGGAAAGGAAGTCATCTCTATGTAGAAGGACTTGATTGCAGCAAGCTGAGCAGAATTGCTTACGTCTGTGACTAGAGGTAGGGTTCCGGACGTCGCAGGACGAACGGGCTCCGCAAACTTCGTCGGCTGCAGAGAAGTTTCACGACGAACAAGTCAGTGAAGGAAAGGAAGTCATCTCTATGTAGAAGGACTTGGTTACGGCAGGCTGAGCTGAATTGCTTACGTCTGTGACTAGAGGTAGGGTTCCACACGTCGCAGGACGAACGGGCTCCGCAAACGTCGTCGGCTGCAGAGAAGTTTCACGACAAACAAGTCAGTGAAGGAAAGGAAGTCATCTCTATGTAGAAGGACTTGGTTACGGCAGGCTGAGCAGAATTGCTTACGTCTGTGACTAGAGGCAGGGTCTCAACCAGCATAGGAGGACTGGACTCCGCAGATGCTGATGGCTGCAGAGAGGTTCCAAGTGATAGGTTAGAGAGGTGCAGTCAGCCAAGAAAAAAGAATGAGGCCTCTACTTGAAGACATTTTATGAATTAAACGCAGACTGAAAGGCGTTTCCTGTCACTTTTGCTGCACTGTGTTGGGCGGTGGTGACCAACCTGAAGCAGTTGACACAAGTGTGGGCTCTAGCTACAGCAATTGATTTCGTGGAATTGGCATCAGTACGGCAAAGTTGTAAGAGGAAAGTTGGTCAGCTTCAATAAGCAAGAATAAGGATTCGTGGTCTCACCACAAAGTCAGCTGCAGTGTCAAAGTCCTGGAGCGACAGCAAGGTCCAAGCTGCATCGAAATCGCTTGATGGTCTGGGCAAGGTATGCTACAGAGAATTTTCAGAGATCGAAAGTGTAGTCTAATAACACTGCAGTTTCCCTCCCGTAAAACTAATTTAGTTCTCATTTCTCAAGTACCGTAGATGCCTGTGTAACCAACCCGGACTCAGTATTCGTAGGCGGTTCAGTGCCAGTGGGTGAAGCCTGTGGGCAAAAATTTAGGAAGAAATAATTTTGAAGTTATGTCCCTTTGTGCCCATTATGTTATCCACACTATTGCAATTGGAAATCAGCAACGAAAACAAAATGTTGCAGGATCTCATTTGCAAAGATTACTGCATGAAACAGGTTGCTAACTTGTAATGAGCAGTAACAAGAAAGATAACCATACTTTGTCATTTGTAGCACCTCGTTCCTTTGGTGGCTTCCTTTCCTTTAGAGGTCTCTTGAGCGCATTGTGTGCAAATAAGGACGGGACGGCTGTAGATTTAAGTTTTCTCCACCCATCCTTTCTATTCATTTCAAATTGGGATGATTCGAAATGCACCTGAAACCAGAAGTCAAGTTTGATTGCAAACATATATCATCACAAAGATGCGAGTCTCACAAATTCATTGAGGTTTATCAAGCTAGTTTTGCCCAACTGCAAAGGCAGACATTGATCACAATGATTTTTGCCACACTCATTCTTACACTTTGGATGAAGCCGCCTGATCCTATTAAAAGTGCCACATTAAATTAAAACTTGTAGTTAATCTAGGCATGCTCGGTTGTGTTCATTGATCAGAAACACTCCTGAATGCATTAGCAGTTAGCACTTCGACGCAAACTGGACAAACAGGATATGTATTTGATCACCCTTCATCAATTGACACAAGGTAACAGGAGCGCGCGGCAGAGGGGAAACAAAAAAAAAACAAAGCCAGCTGCGAGTGACGAAGCTGCCGACATTCGGTTTTAGACCTTCGCGTGATTCTTGACTAGAACGGGGGTATTGTACTGCGATTCTTCAACTAGTGTCGACATTCCAGTGACTTGGTTTTAATCGATCAATGGTGTATGTAACCTGGTTCACTCGAATGGGCTTTCTACTAATGTCGTGTCAACGTACACAAGGCGACATTGCTATACTTCGTCTCACGTTAGTATGGACTATTGTTAGCCGCGCGTGCTAAAAGCGCGAGATAGTTGCTTCGAATGAAGCCTCGGCGGCTGCACGAGCCCTCGTGCAGCGGGTGCTCCAGTCAAGGCAGTCAAGGCTAGCCGCTCGCGCTAGCACAGCATTCGCGGTTAGTCCATGCTAAGGTGAGACGAAGTATAGAGCTAATTCTCCATCCCCAGCAGTGTGCTGGCGATCAAGAGCAGCGTGACTCCAATTCGCTCGACAACTTTTGACACTAAAACACTAACTTGCACGAGTGAGACGTACGCGAAGGAGCACCGATTTGTTTACATGTTATTACCACCTCGGGAACAAGTTACAAATTAAGTCGAGTTCAAATAACACTGTTCTGGCGAACTCCGCGCCGTTAGTATAGGGAACATATTTAATATAACAAAATCGACTTACCTCACACAGCGCCATTCGTTCAGAGGGTTTCCACTTGTCCCTCTTCAGTTTTGCCAGCCATATTCTCCGCCGTGCCTTGTCTCTTGGCAGTTTGAAAAGTCGGAACCCTTTTTTAGTGCTGTTGCTGCACCCGACAGCACAGCAGCCGGCCATTGCATTTCCGTTCACGGCAAAAACACCAAGCAAAACGCCGCCGTCGCCGAAAAACTTGAACGCGGCTGCAGCGCGGTACGTACGGGCTGGGTGAAATGATTGAAAATGGCGGTTTGTTTTGGCGCGCAAGGAGCGTCCCGGATGTTACCGGAAGTGACACCTGCATCATGTTGCTAGGCGACGACGTGTCGAATCAGAACATACATTGTCATCACGTGATGGGCGGAGCTAGAAAAGCGGCGAGATCACAGACTGGCCAAACTCTCCCCCTATATATGGCTCTGTATAGCTGAAAAGTTGGTCGCCATCTATGAGCGACGGCGGCAACCAGACTGGTTGCCTGGAATTGCCGCCGTCGCTTATAGATGGCGGTAGCTATCCAGAGGTTCGTGTAGGTTTATGTCGACATTTCTTTGGTACCGGACACGATGCTGGGGAACCTAGCCCTTAACAGCTCCACTGTAAAAAAAAAGCTTGTTTTGTAGTTTAATACAAAAAGTGACTGACAAAACTAGCAAGTAAGACCATAAAACGGAAGGTTTTCCTCACAAGTCAATGCGGAGCACAAGTTCGTCTGCTTCTTGCACAACGGTTACGTGACGTCAGAACACCGAGCTCTTCGGGGCTGATTGAAACAAAATAGTGGGTAGACCTCAAGGCGCCTAACACTATCCTTTCAATCAAAGCGAAGCAGAGCTCTTTGTCGTTCTGAAGTCACCGCATCTCCTGAGCTAGAAGCAGACGACTTGCTCTCCGCATTGCTTGGATGCGTTCTAGCACAACGGTTTAGAATTTGCTTCGCTCAGCAGGGCATTCCCACTGTTCCCCTCGTCCTCCCTCCTGCTTGCTGTTTCTGTGCCAGCGCCTCTATTCGCCACGTGCGTCATTCACAAGAAAGTATATGGATGACCGAGGCGACCAATTATCGCTTTTATATGTTATGTTTACGGCACGAATGAGGAGCACGGAAGCGGCCTCAGCAAAAGGACACACCCTAAGCACGCAAAAAAGAAAAGAAAATATGGCAGTTTGCTCGATCGCCGACGGCGATCGAGCACCGGCGGATGATCTGACATACCGCGTTCGGCTTTGGCTAGCAGACGGCGTTCGTAAAATGGCGTCAGCTGTTGCTGGCTTCACGCGGCGGTATCGTGCGTGCTTCCATTCATTCGGCGTTCGTTGCCATGGTGACGGCGAGGAAAGCAGACGTGCGGAAGAACGCTGCGGCGCAGCGATACCAGGTGCGTTCTAAGGCCCTTCCCGCATGCTTTTCAATGGGCGGAAGGCGAACAAAAAGAGTTCGAAATAAGAACTTAACGCAGAAGGCTGAATTTCTCCAGCGCCTCATAATTTGACGAGCCTTACACGAAAAGCATGTTTTTTTGGCCATCCCGCGTCCTGTTTTTTTTTATCCGCAACATGGGTCTAAAGTATCAATCTGCCGAAAATATTATGCCAAATGTTTGTTTAATTTTGTAGAGTAGTTATAGCTTGTGCCAAAGATTAGATGATAGGTGAACACATGCCAGCAGGCTCTAATGTAAGTTTATATACCATAATGTTCTGAAAGAACGCCCACCCAAAATGAAATGGTAAATGGTGTGCGCGTGTGTGTGTCCGGGGAAGGGGGGGGGGGGCACGGTGCACTACAAGGTATCATGATTAACTATCACCAGCTCGCGTGCACAGATTTACTGCCTTTTCAATAATGATACATATCGCAGACACGGCGAACTCGAGTGTGCGATAAGTATACTCTAAAAAAAGGGGTGTAGTACTTACACCTAGTGGGGTGTATGTGACTTGTCCCATATACGACACCCCCATGGGTATATCTGAGACACCCCAAAAAGGGGTGCACACATGCACCTCAGCGGGTGTATAAGACACACCCCACCCCGGGGTGTACATTTATTCCCTTTCTCACTTACTGGGAATACTGATACACCCCATTCTTAGGTGTACATATATTCCGTTTCTCACTTACTGGGAATACTGATACACCCCATTCTTAGGTGTACATATATCCCGTTTCTCACTTACTGGGAATACTGATACACCCCATTCTTAGGTGTACATATATCCCGTTTCTCACTTACTGGGAATACTGATACACCCCACTCTTAGGTGTACATATATACCGTTTCTCACTTACTGGAAATACTGATACACCCCATTCTTAGGTGTACATATATCCCGTTTCTCACTTACTGGGAATACTGATACACCCCATTCTTAGGTGTACATATATTCCCTTTCTCACTTACTGGGAATACTGATACACCCCATTCTTAGGTGTACATATATTCCGTTTCTCACTTACTGGGAATACTGGTACACCCCATTCTTAGGTGTACATATATCCCGTTTCTCACTTACTGGGAATACTGATACACCCCATTCTTAGGTGTACATATATCCCGTTTCTCACTTACTGGGAATACTGATACACCCCATTCTTAGGTGTACATATATCCCGTTTCTCACTTACTGGGAATACTGATACACCCCACTCTTAGGTGTACATATATACCTTTTCTCACTTACTGGGAATACTGATACACCCCATTCTTAGGTGTACATATATCCCGTTTCTCACTTACTGGGAATACTGATACACCCCATTCTTAGGTGTTCATATATCCCGTTTCTCACTTACTGGGAATACTGATACACCCCACTCTTAGGTGTACATATATACCGTTTCTCACTTACTGGAAATACTGATACACCCCATTCTTAGGTGTACATCTATTCCGTTTCTCACTTACTGGGAATACTGATACACCCCATTCTTAGGTGTACATATATCCCGTTTCTCACTTACTGGGAATACTGATACACCCCACTCTTAGGTGTACATATATACCGTTTCTCACTTACTGGAAATACTGATACACCCCATTCTTAGGTGTACATCTATTCCGTTTCTCACTTACTGGGAATACTGATACACCCCATTCTTAGGTGTACATATATCCCGTTTCTCACTTACTGGGAATACTGATACACCCCACTCTTAGGTGTACATATATACCGTTTCTCACTTACTGGAAATACTGATACACCCCATTCTTAGGTGTACATCTATTACGTTTCTCACTTACTGGGAATACTGATACACCCCATTCTTAGGTGTACATATATCCCGTTTCTCACTTACTGGGAATACTGATACACCCCACTCTTAGGTGTACATATATACCGTTTCTCACTTACTGGAAATACTGATACACCCCATTCTTAGGTGTACATCTATTCCGTTTCTCACTTACTGGGAATACTGAAAACTAACACGAACATTTTCCATTAAAATGTCTTTGCAGCTCTATTTCCAAGCTTTTAACCGTCAAATGATTGCGTTTTGTGTCATTTTGATGTCCCATTTGTCAACCCGAAATACAATTAAGCCGTCAATCCCACATTCTATCGTCCTTTCATTATACGGTCTGGCATCATTTTGACGTCCTAAATGTCTACCTGAAATACGATTGAGAGCTTTTGTGTCATTCCTGCGAATATAACATTGTCAGGAACATGCAATATTTGATAAAATAAGCCACAAAAATTGGCATCTGTTCTGACATATTTATTGCTCATAAACACTGGATGAAACATATACTAGAAAAATACACTTTAAACTTGCGGCTTGCTCTGTGGTCTGACGAAAGGCATGCGCCAGAAACGTCGCTTGTTTCCTTTCTTCTTCTTTTTGCATGTCTTATCTCTCACCCTTTTAGTTCTTGGATGTGGACCACCACGAAGAGAAAATGGAGCATTCCTGAAAAGCAAAACGTAATTGTATACCATGATTAGATACATATAGGACACTGTCAAGGCCCCACACTTTACTTAATGAGCATTATCAAAAACCAATAAATCAGTCAACTTCATAAATATTTTGCACACCATTGAAGAATAGTGCGGTGGAAGGTTTACCACTTTAGATACAGGTGCCAGGCTGGCCAACCGAAAACACAGATAAAAAAAGCATGTGTTTCCAATATATTTCAACAACTGATTTTGGCGGTTTTCAACAATGCCAGCCCGCTTCTTATTGCAACTGTGTTTATTTTTACTAATAAAACGCACATATAGCCGAAAAATGCCACAAGCAACCTTGTTCTCATTGGCCGCCAAATTAGATAAACGAATGCCAACATTAGTAGTGTCCTAAGGCAAGCTTCCTTTAACAAAATTTCGGACCATCTAAAACAGTGTTCTCAAACTCATTTGAGTGCAGAGGCTAGAGAGCACACCCCTAAAAGGTCGAGGGCTTATGTAAGGCACGGGGGGAGGGGGGGCTGGGGGGTGAAGAAATTTGTTAAAGGAACGTTGCACTCTCTACATTTTGTAACTTGCAGTTTTGACAGTGACATTTTTAGCTGCGATTCAATTGTAGCACTCCTTTTATACCTTCCCTGATGCAATCACAAGAATTAAAATGGTACTGCCGCCAAGATACTGGCATTATGTAAGAGGACAAGAGAACGAGTACACTGTTGTTCCCGTTGCTTACTTCACTCAGGATATATTCAAGCTCAACATGTCTAGAAAGAATGTCTTCAGTCGACAGTTCTTGCTTTTCTGAGAATTTTCGATAGCACTAGTCTGAGAGAATACTTGTATTTTAATGGCGATATTTTCTGAGGGCGAGAATCCAGAGCTCGTAAATTTATCTTTGGTGGTTGCTTTTGACAAGCGAGAGTTTGTGCAGTTGAGATGCATCCTTGAGCAAAGAGTTCGTGGTTACAGCCTACCAGCGGAATTGTCGTGCGGGTGCTTAATACTACAAAAAGACGGGAAGGAAAAATAGAAACTAAACACCTGACAAATAGAAACGGAACAATATTAACTATGTGAATATGTTATAAGAGCAAAGCTACGTTTCGAGCATAAATGAATTAGCGACATGATATCATTATAATGCATGCCATTTGAAATGCTCGTTATGAAAACGGGGGCTTGCAGCTGGTTTCCTGTGGGCCGTGTTCAAGCAAGTCGTGAGCTACGTGTCCAAGCACTGAGCAGATTAATTTTACTCACAGTTACCTATTATCTGCCAGAGCATCATTATCTGCACAATGGTGACTATATCCCGAGTCACTACTTGCGCACAGTACAGGCTAAGGCAATGCCCGGCGAGGGGAAAGGGCAAGCACTAGAAAGGCGGGTGAGGAGAGTAACCTCCTCTCCTATCTAACATTCCTAGTGCTTTCCCCCTCTCCCCTAGCCCTCCCCTCCCATATGCCTTCCTAATGCTCACCTTTTCTCTCTTCGCATGGCGTTGCATTCACCTGCACTACACCCAACTAGTGACAG